>QGOG01015790.1:0-14957 GCA_003313185.1 Collybia sp. MG36
ATTGGTTCATCTAGTATCTGGTCATCTATCTATCTATCAACTCTATGAAATATGAATAAATGCAGTTCTAATTCTAGATACACAAATCAATGGTGACGGAACGTCTTCATAACCGAAGACGACCGTCTCCTCGTGCCAAAAGTTCGCAGCATTCGCATATGAGCCTGGGTAAGATTCCACTGGTCAGCTCGTTCTATGGGCCCGTCTAATTGTAGTAGGTATGGGAAGAGGCGGTGAATATATTGGGCTACGGACGATGGGTCGGGGTTGTGCGGATGGGTAACGGTTAACCTCTTGAGTGTGTGCGGCCCAGGATCTCCGGGTGAACGGATGAGAGGAGGGACCAAGTGTGTATCGACCGGTATTATGAGACTATGAAGTCGAGGAAGTTTATGCGCGATGTGAGGTAGACAAGCAAGAGTAAGCTTTGAATTACAGCAGATCTCGAGCGAGGGTATTGATCCCAGATCGAGGTGCTGGAGGGCTGGCCACCAGGTAACGAGAGCAGGAATATTTGCGTCACCTATGTCCGGTGGTATGGTTGTGTCAAATACCAGGCGGCTGAGGTGACGTAAGGCGCGAAGGGGTTGGAGCACTTCCCAAGACAGCGGGTTTGCGGGCTGGACCCGATCTTCAGTTGAACTCTCAGAATTAGGTTCCCATTCGTCTACTTCTATATGATGTTCTAGGGAGAATTCTTGCAGTGTATTTGAAGCCTGGTTAGATATGAGGGAGAATGTGTTGATCCAAGATGGACCGGGGACTGAGGTATGGTCGATTCTAATGCGTAAAACATGAAGGGTATCCTTCGGAACATGTTGGAAAAGGAATTCTAGGAGCGGCATTCGAGCGCGAATATCAAGTTTCCGTAATACCGGAAAGATATGTACGCCCTGGCCCCCCAATTGAAATGTCTGGAGCTGTTCGATATCCACATGCCCAGCGTGGATTGAGAGTTCTAAAAGGTCCGGGAAGGCCATAATCGCCTGCAATGCATCAGTAGTCAACGTTGTACCTAAATGGAGCGAAAGAACACGTAGATTGCGGCATCTTGCTGCGATGATACCATTAATGTCTTTGGACGCTAAGCCGCGCAGGTGAAGCTCTTGAAGCATTGGGGTCATTCGCATGATTTGGTCCAGTTGATGGTGTATTTCTGCTATATGAGGCGAGCTCCGCTTGAATCCTAGGTCAATATCGAGTTTACGAACACAACGGGATATGCATAATGATGGCTGGAGAGATTGACAACTAGATGGTGACAGCCGAACAACCTGCAGGCTAGGTAAAAGTGCTCCAGCATCACATGAGGGTGTATTGGAAGTGAGAAGCGAGAAAAGCTCTGGGTGGATTTTGATGCCGCGTTGGTGGGTGATGTATTTGATTCTCCTGGCATACTCCACGAATGTTGTCAGCTCGGTTGGGGAGACTGTATCCGATATGACCTGTGTGAAAATTGTAAGGCTCAACTTCGCCCCAGTCAAAGTGAAGGCTTACAAACATGTCATTGATCTGTTTTATTCCAGATGCCAGCCGGAACAGCGGTGTAATTGAAGTCAGATGTGTCCAAAGTTGGTCAAGAGCTGGGTCCTTCCATGCTTTGCAGCACCTAGCGACATCCGGCAACGCCTTGCCGCCGCTCGTATGAATGTAATGGAAAATGTTTCGAACAATCTCGTCAATTAAGAGGGCCTGGTGCATTGGTCTATATCGTTATCTTGCCCAGGAAAAGTATGTAGACGGTGAGAATTGGGATTGATATTATGTCTGCTCCAAGGCTGGGGTCGGGAAGTAAGTTGAAGGTTGAGATTCTGTAATGCACTTTTATTCAGTACCTGTGGTAAGAAGGGGATTCACGATGGTCTCACATTTGAGAGTGGTGGTCGTTCATGAAAATTTGGAGGATCTGGCTGATGATTGGCTGCTGTGACGGTGGGCGTGGCGCATTGGTCAGGTTTGGACGGCTCCTTTGGGTTAAATAGGGACAAACCATCGGTCGAACCAGTTTGAATTGGCAACGATGGTTTAAGGAGGTTTATCTTCAAGTACGATTGAGTGGAGTGCAACTATACATCGCTGAAACACTCTAATTATTATTTTCTAGAATCCAGAGACCAGAGTATTAGATCACTTGAAGGGGCATTAGTAATTCAAATTCGGACGCAAGTGTAATTGTAAACGCCGACTTTGTCATATTTCGGATTCACTCCTCACTCTCTGGACCTGCTCATAAATTTCGCGTTTGCTTTGAGATTCTCGAAGCTCATCCTGTCTTTTCTGCATTTTTTCTCTCCGGCGTTCATCATCCTTGAGGACGCCTTTGTACATCGCCTGACGGTGATAACATAAGTGCGGCTGCCAGTGGACGTACATAAATAATAAATACTTACGTCACGCTCCTGCCCTTGCTGGAAATGTACTGCCCATATCGTTAATGATGAGAGGAGAACTGCACCAAGAAGGGTGGCCTTAGCTCCTGCTTCCCGCATCAGCGTCGATGTTCGGAGTTGTCCTTGACCATTGTAAAGTCAACAACACCACGCACAGACGCTGCGACAACAAGTGCAAATATTGAAGCTTTCCTGCCGTATACCAACGCTTTTATCTTATACCCTCGCAGCAAGAATACGTGACGAACATCCAAGAGGCCTAATGGCACCTCTCGATGTATGTCTATAAAAATTCCTCTTATTTTTCTATCTGACATAGGGCAGGATTTTGAAACACTGCTGAAAGAAGTGGTGCAGGCAAAGAGATTGTCTGCTTCGAAGATGGGAAAGTTGACCGAAATCGCATTGAAATCAATGGAGGTGAGCCTTCAATATCTGTGGAATCGACGATATTGATACCACAATCCACCTTGGCAGGATGATACACAGCTCGTGTCTAGCCTCTATCGCACACACAAAACATTGGCTTCAGCTTCTAAAGTATCAAGTCTATATGTATTTGATGCTCTCTCTAGGGCCGCTAGGCATCAAGTGAATAAGCAAGGTATCACTGGTGATATCAACTCCGAGAAAGGGAACTCTGCTACCTTCCTGCTCAAAGTCGAGGGCATCCTGGAGGGCCTGTTTCAAGACATGGCCATGGTTGGTAGCTCCGAATCAAAGGTCAGTAATTTGCCCCGGACTGTTGCACGATCTTTCCACTGGGGCGAATTCCATGCGAATATCTATGGCCCACCAAGGCACAATGAAGTACCCACCAGGTTGTATCATGATATGACTGCGCAAATCTGGAATTCTTTCTAGATGTTTCTCCCTCTGTTGCACCAGCTTTCCGTACACTTGGCCCTTTTGGTCTTTTCTATAGTGGTGATTGTTCTGAACCTAATCCCAATCTTCTCCCTATTTTCAGGAAAAAACCAAGAAGATTCTTGACATATGGCTCAAGGGAAATACCTTCCCCACGCCAGTTCTTTCCCGGCTGACTGAGGTTGTTTCCGGTGCAGAAAAAAAAGGTGCATATCGCTGCTCAGACGTGTTCGCTAAGTATCTCTTCTACCTGTATAATCCCAGTCTATTTTGCATTTTCATAAATCCTTCAATTTGAGAAGACGAACTGAAATATGGCCTGGTTTGTTTTGTATCAGAACCGGAAGTGAAGCCTGTGACACCGCCCGACCCACGAGCGATTGCCCAAAGTGTAATACCAACAACATCACCAGCCAGTGCGCAGAGCCCAGTACTCACTGGGCTGGATCCTCAATCTGCCCTACTTGCTTTGCTTGCTCAAGCCGCTAATGCCGCTGTTGCGCCCAACTCTGGGTAGGTTCAGCCTCTCCAACAATTGTGCCAAACCTGACGCTGTCATTCTTAGTCAAACATCGGCAAATATAGGTCCCGGTGCATCACAACTTGATCCTACCCAAATCGCAGTACTCCAACGACTAGCGCAAACAGCTAGTAGTCCTCCCCTACCCCAACCCACTTCCCATCCCGCACCCCATGCACCGCCGCACAGCGGGTCCCCAAATCAACATTCTCGACCGCGTTCGCCATTACCGTACCGAGATGAACCTGTGAACCCTCTACGTAGAGAATCCAGATTTGAGCGGTATCGTAGTCCAGAAAGAACGGTAAAGGATTATGATGACCATATCGATGATCGTGGAAGTTCTCGTGGGACGCCACGAGGAGGCTTCAGAGGTCGTGGCCGTGGCGACACACGACCCAGAAGTCGGTGGGATGATCGTGACCGTGACCGTTACAGACCCAGGGACAAGTCAACAGACTGGAATGCGCGTCGCGAAAGATCAAGCCGGTCGAGGAGTCCAAATCCATCTAGTAGATATGACGGAGGGCGGGACATTAAGCCATTTAGCCCCCCACGGAGACTACCAGTTCGGGATGTTGTACAGCGGGAGGAGCAACCTAATGGTCGGAGGCCTGATGCTGGGAAGGATGAATTTGGGAGAGACCTCAGACCACCGTCTCCCGAGCCCTCCGCCGCGCCATTTGCCCTCGAAAAACAACAATCACCGTTACCACCTTCGCCCACAATCCAACAATCGAACGTAGAACCGGCACCTAACCCCCCAGCTAATATTAATCAAACGCCTATCTCACCATTGGTAGATGTGAATACATCTGCGAGTACTCCCAATGCCACATTAAAATCGAATACAAACCCTGCGCCTCCAGGGATGGAGATGTTTGATCTAGCAACATTTGATTTCACTGCTGCCTCGTCGTGGGAAGGCCTTGGAAAGATGTGGCAGATTACTCATGGCTACATGCCCACAACCGAGCAACTTATGCAGTTTGTAATGACCGGTGGTTCGAGTCCCGGACCAGTATCGGCACCCATACAAACACATATAGAGCCAGATGTTCCGCACGACTGGAGACCGGGATATGGTGGACAGAGTTGGCGTGGCAGAGGGCGAGGTGAAGGAAGGGGGAGGGGCGGTTTTGGTCACGGCAAAGGCCGAAATGGTCAAGGGTGGAATTACGAAGATCAAAATCAGACAACAGACGCCATTGTACTCGGAGGAGGCTCTGATGATACCCCAGCAGACGATGTTCAAATGTTCGCAGCGGACACGGACCAAGCGGGGGCGTCGGGAGGGCGAATGGAACGAATAAATGACAAATGGGTATTTGTGCGGGATGCTACAGCAGGTGTATCATGACAAGTAGTAGATGCCTTCTGATCGTGATTCACACGGCACCTAATTCCTCTTCTAATCTGGTCAACTCGAACCTTTCATGTCTCCCCTGCTGATTTTCATCCATGTATAATATTCTCGGTTGATAGTGATGGTTGGAGAAATTCGCACTCGAGAATGGATTGGGCCAGAAAGCAAGATAACAGATAGTTGCTGACACAATGCCAATGATGCTTCCAACAATAACATCCTCTTTGTGATGCCGCTGGTATTGAATCAACACAAGAAATATATAGAGGCAGGAGCCTTACGTAGTCTTCCATTCGTGTCACAGCAACGAATGTAGCCCAAAATAACGGAATGAGAGTGAGAAGGAAGCGAAGCATTCGACTGCGAGTAACATCATAAGTTGGTGTGGGCTGGCTGAAACACCAGGCGGCTGTTCTACCAGCAAGCCAAAGGGAGAGGAAAGTCATTCCGGAAAATGCTGTAGATGAGTGTCCTGAAGGAAAGGACTGCCGACCATCCAGGATGTCATGTATCTTCCTGGATGGGTGGCCATTTAATGGAAATTGGTATTGAACTTCACATCATACGCACCCTGTACAAGCTTTGAGGGCTTCGTCCCATTTACATCGTGCCAAAAAATCAGGCCGGAGGCGACCTAGAAAAGAACGCTTCAGAGCAGATATGGTGACCAAAGTTTGTTGAGATCGAACCGACGCGATTTTTGAGGAATACCGTTACGAGGCGTGCTAATCCCCTTGCATTCAAGAGGTATCATCGGCTGCTTATAGAAGCGGCGAAAGACGAACCTTGCTGCTGTTACTGAGATGACACCATGGTGGATCTCCAGTAACGATTTTCGGAGTATCCCAGAAAGCATTACCATCATCACGGGGACCCATAAAGAGATGCTCCCATTCAAAAATGAGCTAACTCTGTGTACCTGAGATGAGATTTCTGATGTAGTATCAAGGGATAGGGACCCAACTGGTTTGGTTTGTGTGGATGCGCAATGAGAGGATCATGGGGAGAAAAGTCTCTCTCAAATATCTCCGTTCTGCTTGCAGCCCAGGCGAAGAGCCATACAGCAACGACGCATATCCTGACCAATTTCGGTTGTCAGTCTCGATGGCTCTGAGCCATGGGAGGGATCCGTACCAGTCAGCCGCGTACGAAATGTCTATCCATTCCAGGGCTGCATCTCCAAATATGCGATGTACTCTTGCTCGTAAGGACATTTGCTGACTTGACCCTCGTGGGGGGTTGAAGGCGGTACTATGGCGGCCCGGACCAAACGTTTGTTATGTAAGTAGCAGTGTGTGATTACTATATCAAGTGTAACTAAGCTTGGCAATGGTCGTGACTCAACGCGATCGTGACTAAGGCAGCCTGAGTGCTTCAAATTTCGTAGTCATACGATTCCTTGTACCCAACACTCACATTATTGGAAAATGGCTAAAGAGACCGTCGCCAAAGCGCATTCAGCAGGCCAGAAGTCGATTCGTTCATTTTTTGGTGGTAAAGGAAAACGGAAGGAAGAAAGCTCTGAGGAAGTTTCTGACGACGCGTCGGAATCAGAGGTGGAAGGTGGCGCCCCAGTACCTACAAAAAAGGGCGTCAAGGCAGCGGCACCAGACGGCTCAGATCTACCACCCATCCACGAGATCCCTGCCATATTCTCTGATCTTGTCAGTCGCATTCCGGCTATCAAGGATGTGGCCAAACATGTGGCTGGCCGAAAGCTTCGCGTTGCAACGATGTGCTCGGGCACGGAATCACCACTTCTTGCTTTGGAGCTGATTCAAAAGTCCATATTAGAGCAACATGGAATTAATTTCGACATCGAGCACGTTTTTTCCTGCGAGATAGAACCCTTCAAGCAAGCGTACATCGAACGAAATTTCCATCCGCCTCTACTATTCAGGGATGTCTGCGAGCTCGGAGATGGTGAAGCGTGCGTCTCTCCGTATAAATGTTGTCGCAAAGATGTCTGATGCTCACTAGCCATACTGCATATGGTGCATTAGCACCAGTCCCGGGGGACGTCGACCTCCTGGTTGCAGGAACTTCGTGTGTCGACTACTCTAATCTCAACACGCAAAAGCAAGATATTGATGCCAATGGTGAATCCGGTCGAACTTTTCGTGGCATGATGTCTTGGGTGAAAACCCACAGGCCCCCGATCGTGATATTAGAGAATGTCTGTTCTGCCCCCTGGCCTCGAGTCCAGGAATATTTCGAAAAAGTTGGCTACAGCGCTACCTTCTCTCGAGTCGACACGAAACATTACTATATTCCTCACACACGCACACGCGTTTATCTTGTTGCTGTCAACAAGAAACATTCTAACATTCCTGATGACTGGAAGGAATGGGTGACATCTAAATTGAAGCGCCCTGCCTCTTCAACGCTGGACGCATTTTTGTTGCCTTCTGACGATCCGCGTATCCATTATGCCCGCCAGAAACTTGTTCAGGAGAGTTATAACGCGCTTGACCGGCGTACTGGCCGCACCGATTGGGGGCGATGTGAATCACGCCATCAACGAGCTCGACTGGAAGAGAATTTGGGGTCAAAGCGACCTCTGACCAGTTGGGATGAAGGTAATTGTGTTTACCGTTTCAGTCTACGTATCTGATCTGATGAATCCAGGTGGATATTGTAAATTACCCGATTTTGCATGGGGAGATTGGGGAGTCGGACAAGTCGAACGCGTTTGGGATTTAATGGATATCAGTCTCCTCCGTTCTGCGACGAAGGGCATCGATCCTTCTTACAAAACGTAGGAGCCATTCCGCGTTTTATTTTGCCCTGCTAATATAATTCTGATAGGCAAGTCTGGAATTTATCGCAAAATGTTGACAGGACGATCGGTTCCAATAAGGTGGGTATCTGCCCCTGCCTCACGCCCTCCATGATCCCGTACATCACCAACCGAGGTGGACCCATGGTTGGTCTGGAGGCCCTATCCATGCAAGGCCTTCCTGTTGATAAGCTCTTGCTGACACGGGAGAGTGAAGATCAACTTGCTGATCTCGCAGGGAATGCCATGTCAACCACTGTCGTTGGCGCTTGCATTCTCGCTGCTCTGGTAACGGGTCGGAAACTGTTGAAAGCAGGCGACGACAAACAAAGTTATGAGATGAAGCAAGGAGGCACACCAGAGCAGGACGCGGAGGACGTGATGGACATAGATCCGCCTTTCACAGCATCACAGGCAGCGATGAACAGCATAGTTGGCGAAGATCAACTTGTTTACAACCCACTCGATTTATCGTTCACGGAGAGCCATTCATTCGCCGATCTACTTTTGGCTGCGGAGCGAAGTGCCCGACTTTGCCAATGTGAGGGTCGTATGGATATGACTACGAGAGAGCTCTTCCGTTGCACCGATTGTGGGACTTCGTTCTGCAAGAAATGCGGAGGCAGACCCGAACATAATCCCGCCCTGATTGACTTCACCACCAAGCCAAGGCTGGCTCCCTTCGCTTTTTCACGGCAACTCAAATCCATTCTTCCGATGTGTATATCATTCTCAAACATCACACGAGAACTCCTGGATGGCGTGAAGTCAAAGTTCAAGTTCAGCATCGCCGAACCACGTTGGTCGGCCTGGTGTGAAGCTGTGTTGCGTGCATCCAGCTCCGAACTCCGCTTCGTTGAAACGAAACGTCAGGAGATATGGAGTGCTGTGTATCGTTCACCCTCTGGTAGCCTTGAACTTCTTCTCCATCCTCAGCAGCCAGAATGGCGCCTTTACGCGAAACCGGACGCCGGGGAGCCAGCCAACGCTGAAATCCGAAGGGTTCTGGAGTCGCCTATCGGACGATTTACCTGTACAAGGGGGCTTTTGGATGGCCACTGGGATTTTGCTTTACCTCATGTGAGCTCTGTACCAATCCAGGTTCAGGGGGTGGGGGAATTGGTACCGGCCTGGGAAGCACGGCTCGGTTTAACTGGTGACGACTTGAAGAACAAGCTTGTGCATTCCGAAATCAAGATCAAGGTACCAGATGATCATATTTCGGAATTTGACCGCGATATCTCAGGTACTTACATTCTTCTCGACAAATGTGGTACAGCAAATGGAGCACTACACAAGAAACGGGCATCGGGTGAGGAGTCTGGGTCTGCACCGCTGTTCATGTTCCTGGACCCCCATCGCACAAAAGACGCGGAGGATTGTTTCGTGTTTAGTATCAGCAAACGGCGTTACGAATACGGAGAAACACGGCCCATCATTTGCAAACTTGACCCTAAATGGAGACAGAGCAGCAAGGATGAGGGACAGCAGATCGCCTGCTACCTGCCATTCGTCTGGGCGCGGGACGATTCTGTTACTTTGGCGGTATGTAACTACGGCCCAACCAGACGGCGTGCTTATGTCGTTATAGGCATCCATCGGGCAAGATGCCCGATTTGGGATTCCTGGCCAAGCCCTGGATGTTCCAGTGTCCAACGAGGCGTGCTGTAATGCTAATGCCTTGTTGACTTGTAGCGTTTCACTCCGCGGGCAAGCGGGTCCTGAATGGCCACAAGGCTCTTGGAAGGAAGTTGACAAGATTCATGAGCGGAGCACATTTATGGCCCTTGCTTGGCTTCTTGAGCGGATTCGACATGTTGGCGACGACCTTAACTCCTGGCGCGAGGTTGAGGTACCCCAGGATCACTCTAATTGTGAGCGATGCGCTCCAACAGCACCCAAAGTGGAGTGGGTACAGGTTGGTAAGAAGGTGGTTCCCATGGAAGATCCAGTCCAAGCAGGGGAATACGAGCGAAGATTGAAAATGCGGCCGAGTCCCTTTCTCACTCAATTGAAACGGGATGATAATGATAGCGGGACCGTTCGCGTTGGGGTTAATATTCCATCTCTCCTCCATCGTGCGCTTTCGCGCCTCCCTTCAAAGAACCGAGCAGACAAACCAAAGCTGTCCTGGCGACTCAATACGAATTTCACGCCCGTCGCCAGCTTGAATTTACCTAAATTTGTCATCATGAGTAACAAACTTGACAAGGAGCATGCCCAACCCCCCAATTTCAAAATTCCTCTCCGCAAGGAGCAGTTACGCTCTTTGGAATGGATGCTGCGCCAGGAATCTCAGGATGCGGAGCCCTTCGTCGAAGAGGAAATCTCCGAAGCCATCCTTGACCCCTTGGCATGGCGAGCGGAAGGCTGTGCCCGGAGGCCAGTGCACATTCGAGGAGGAGTATTAGCCGACCAAGTCGGTTATGGCAAAACCGCCATCACCTTAGGTTTAATCGATTGCGCTTTCAAAGGCGCGAAGAAAGAATTCTCTCAGCGCGGACGCATTTCAGGCAAGATCCCCGTCCATGCCACCCTCGTTATCGTCCCTCCACATTTGACTCGACAATGGAAATCCGAAATCGAGAAATTCACGAAGAATCGCTTCAAGGTTCTAGTTCTCTCGTCGGTTTCTAGCTTAAATAATACGACAATCGAGGACATCCAGGCAGCCGATATTGTTGTTGTTGCATCAACAATTTTCAAAAGCACGGTGTATCTTGAGAACTTACAGCTCCTTGCTGCCGTTGGGGACCTTCCTTCCAAGGATGGTCGCCACTTCAATGCCCATCTTGAGAAATGTTTAGTATCTCTGGAAGCTCAAACTGATCGTTTGCAGGATGATGGCTCGTCAGCCGTCATGAAAGAAATAAAGGATGCCCCGAAACGAGGTTTGAATCTCTCTCCACCTTCAACCACTGCTGACAGTCTATTCTAGCACAAGCAGCTGCGGCGGCGGCCGCCAGTGTTCAGTCCAAGCGACTCAAAGGGAAATCTTATCGCGATGCGGTGGATCGGAACCAGCAGAAACTGTTGGCCGCGAAACCCGAAGCTCCCAGACAAGCGGAATCACCATCAGGAATGATCATGGAGGTTGTCATCCCCGTTGGCTCTGATCATCCCTCACGAAAGAGGCCACCCCAGCCAGAAATATCCTCAGCCCCAGAAGAAGATTCTGACGTTCCCCCTACGCGAAAGCCTAGGGCAGCGGCACGGAAGGTTGTAATACTCATTTCGGATGACGAGGGTAATGATCCCAGTGATTACAATGACGAAGATATCAGCGAGGATGACCGCCCAGTAAAATCGAAGAAGGTTGCGCCTCGCAAGAGGTTATCCAAACTACCACCCCCTAGTTCCTCCGACTACGATGATGCATCCGCTGAAGACACCGAGTCTGAGGCCGAGGCCTCTGCACGTACGTCAGATGAAGGAGAGCGTCCGACAGCCTCAAAAACTAAGCCTAAAGTGACAGCAAAGGCCAAATCCAATGCAAATTCGACCGCCAGCTCCACTGACATGGACGTTGACGAACCTGCTTCGAAGGGCAAGAAACCTACGAAGAGGAAGGCCAATGATGACGACAAAAGACCAGCCAAGAAGCAAAAGCGCACTGACAGTGATCCCTGGAAACTGGAGTCTAGGGCTGTCCAGAAGGACTGGACGCAAATGCGAGCCCCGCCTCTCGAGATGTTCCACTTCACCAGGAAAGTTGTCGACGAATACACTTATCTGGACGGTAAGGTTCATTCGCTCGTAACGAGGATAGCGGCAGAGCGCCAATGGGTTCTCTCCGGTACCCCACCCATCCATGACTTCGGGGCTCTGAAAACGATTGCTGCATTCTTGAACTTGCACCTTGGCGTTGACGATGATGCTGAGGGACAATCCGCAGAGGTCAAAAAACGCCGCAGGGAGCAAACTGGTAACTCAGCTCATTTTGAAAATAAGTACACACGCTGATCGGGTCTTGAAGCCGTCGAGAAATTCCATTCGTTCCGTGAAGTTCATAGCTTGGAGTGGCATGCTCACCGCCACGAACTTGGCCAGGTGTTTTTAGACCGCTTCGTACGTCAGGTGAGTTTGATTTACAGCTGGCACTGCCCCCTGCTCAGACAATCTTCGTAAGAATATTGCCGAGATCGACGAAATCCCCTGGACAGAGAAGATTGAGAAAATCACACTCCCGGCCGCAGAGCGTGCGATCTATCTGGAGCTCGAACATCACTTGCGCGCCCTTGATATGACTATCAAACGAGGGAAGAAAACCGAGAGTGATCGCGAACGGCGGTTGGCCAAATCCCTTGGGGAGAGCAAGTAAGACGTTGTCCAAAACTTTGAATTATCTGTATTGATTCAAATTTAGATCGGCCGAGGAAGCACTTCTCAAACGTTGCTCGCACTTCGACTTGGAAACGTCAAATGAGAACGCCATGAAAGCATGCGACGTTATTGTGCGTGAGCGGCAAAAGCAGCTAGATGAATGCCAAGCCGAATTGTCGACTGCAATCAAGGCCGGTGTAAAACGAGAGAAAAGTCTCGGCGACACAGGGGCCGAATCCATGTTCCATGAATGGATTCGTGTGTGCCGAAGCGAGGGCGTGGACGACAAGGAGGCCACGGAAATGGTCATCACGCTCCTTGACCAGGCCGGCGTTGGCGTTGTCAAACCCAGGGGGAAAGCCCAGGAGGTCCGGTTGACTGAAAAAACAAAAGCGCTTGTTTGGGACCATCGCGAGAAGACTCACGAGATTCGGCGCCTGACGAAAGAACTTGTTGGGCGTGTCCGTTCACTGCGGTACTTTACGGTGGTCCGTGACCTCCAGAAACAGCGAGAAGAACCCCCGGCTGTGTCATGCCCGGGATGCGGGCAAGGTAATCTTCCCATACAAGAAGTCGCTGTGTTATCGTCCTGCGGCCATATGGGTTGTTTGGATTGTGTCAAGCGTTGCGCAGAAAAGGAGGAATGTGTTTATGCCGCCTCGGGTGCATGTAAATCGGCTGCTCGTGTCCTGAATGTTGTCAAGGCAGAAACGTTGGGCATTGATGATGAAAGCCGTGACGGCAAGGGCAGGCATTTCGGGATGAAATTGGAGAAGGTGGTTCATCTGATAAAGTGCGGAGTCTCTCGTTTTGTCGTTGTCCTTGACTTACCTCTCGGCATCAGAAAACAGCTCCCGAGCAACGAGCGGGTCCTTGTTTTCGTCCAATTCCCTGATCTAATGAAGAAAGTCACCGAAGCGTTTGTATACCACAAGATCAAGTTTTTGGAAATAAGAGGAACGCCCAGTCAGAAGAGCAAGAACCTCGAATTGTTCCAAAACGATAGTCCGGAACGAGTTCTATTGTTGAACGTGATGGACGAAAGTGCTAGCGGTGCTAATCTAACATCCGCCAACCATGCCATCTTCTTATCACCATTGCTCACGCCATCTAAAGAAATATACAAGGCCTGCGAGACCCAGGCTGTGGGAAGGTTGGTGAGGTACGGTCAGACGAAGCACGTTTATGTGTGGCGATTCTTGACAACCAACACGATCGACGAGGAGATCTACGAACAGAGGAAGGAGGTGAGAGAACCATTAGAATAGACGTGGAAATCTTGCTTTTCCGGTTGCTAGCGATTGAGTGGGACGATATCCATCTATACAATCATACAGTAGTACATACATGCTTTGGAATGGGACAATATCATCATGGATCAATAGGGGATAGCGCACATTCGGCGCGCGAATTATTGTATGGGGTGGCGTAACGATATCTGCAGGGATGAAGTTATTTGCTGGACATGACATAGCCCGTGGTGTCGAGGATCTGTTTTCCACATATCGAGCAGAGACCTTTCTTGTATGCACAGCCTGAATGGGGCCCATGAATACCCCCGACAACAAGAGCGGGAGGGTTGGGCGTACCATGACAATATTTTCCCTTGTTCTGAGTTACGGGCTGTTTACAATCCTTGCACTTCCCCTGATAGGGCTAGAGCGACTGTTGAGTGGCTGAAACACATTGTCAAGGATGAATACAGACTTGAAACCTGTTCTTGGAGCTTCCGGGACGACTGAGGAGCTTGTTCTCACCCACTTTGCGTGAGCCATCCTTGATACTGCTGGAGCTAGAAGTGAATGGATCAGGGGCTGCGACTTTTGATAGTTTCTATGGGAAAGAACAAAAAGAAAGATGAGGGTAATGGACGAAGAAAAGAGGAGGAGGAGGAGGTAACGGACTTTTTCGCATTTCTTGCAGACCATAGTGTGTGGATGATCGGGGATGGATTTGGGAGGAATGGCGGCTGTGCTACTCGAAGAAGGAACGTGGCCGGTTGATCGCTGACTAAGCTATACGAGATTTAGATCTCACCCTATGCAAAGCGACAGATTTCATCGCGGTAGGGAGTAGAGCACCATCGCAACATTAAACAATGAAACTCTCCTCTATTATCTATCCTTTCTAACAACTTGTATCGCTCCCGACGCTTGGTTCTCCTTTTCCGTATGCGTTTTCGACCAGTTGGGAAACTCATACCCCGCCGTTGGGCTCTTATTGTTAAATTTCTTCCGTTTTTCACACTTCCTTACTGCATCATCCCTTCATCACTGAACTTTCTTGCCCAGAGTCAAAGTTAATTCCGTTGACATGGCACCGTTCTTGCCGCGGTGGGACGTCCGGACATTCGTTCACAAAAGATGCCTAATTTACACAATGAGTTGGCTCCTACCGACGAGCAACGACTCCAATCGTTTATTTCTCGTTTGCCGCAATAATACAACCAACACAAGGTAAATCTACTGATGGTTCACAGGGGTATGCGCCATCCGACGTTGAGCAGCAACCGCCTTTTTTTTTCTTCTATTTTCTTTCCTGCATAGCGCGCTCCAGTATAAATTGAAAGTCATGGAATCGTTTGAGGATCACCAAACTGTGATATGGCTCCTCATCGCTTGACTACCGCACGCCGCTACAAGGTTTCGACTGACGTTCTCATCTTGATTTTGCAAAACCTTGACCCCACCTCCTTATGGAAGACTTGCAAGG
>QGOG01015847.1:0-54479 GCA_003313185.1 Collybia sp. MG36
TCAAGTCTCAGCTTGTTGATCTCGCAGCATTTTTGAAGGCTCAACTCATCCATTTATTTCAGGCGCCCATTCAGAACTGTCGACGTGTTCAGGAAGCCAAAACGAATGAGGGGCCGTGGATTATGGATTATCCTCACTATCTTCGCAATGGTATCATGCGACAGGAGGCATGCGGTGTAGGGAGACTACAGATGCGCTGGAACACCTAAGCGGGGCGTTCTCACTTCTTGAGCACGCATCCCTGAGAGTATGCTCACCATCCAGAGCCCCATTTTTGGAGAACACAGTTGCGGCATGCTGGCTATCCCGATCACCTGAGGTGGGCGGAACGTTCGCTCCGAACCGCCGGAAGTAGGGCGGAGCCTGGTATTGCCCATCGGACTGCAACTAGAGGGATATAACACTATTATAGCGTCAAACTATTGACTGCCTGTACAAGGTATATGAATTATAGCACGGACTGACCTCCTGCGACGTTGCCATGGTCTCCTGAAGGAACACCGAAACCATCCAAGTCAGACAAACGCAAACAAATCTTGGTGTTGGGAGCTGGAAAGCTTGGGAGAATTCGGTGTGCTTGGATATTAATAAATAGCCTCGAGGTTACCTGAGGTTTGTAATCGTTCAGTCTGACGATATTCGAATTTGGGCTCATGACCTGAAAGTCCGGTTTACAAGTGGCTTCAAATGAAATCTGTGAGCCTTCAGGAAATGCGGAGGTCCATGGAGGTAATCAATGCCGTCTTCAAGCTGCACCTGATCTCCCTTCCATTTTCAAGACTCCTACAGACTCTGAGCATTTACGAGAGATAGTGGGAACAGCCGTTCCTGCAGGCAATACGGTGCAGAGAAGATTCTGTTTGCTGGCCAGTATCATACCCACAGCATATGGGTCTCCGGCCTTGTGACCAACGATAAAAGTGTAGGGACCTCTGGATCTCCGACCGAAATATACGGGATGGAAGCAAATTGCATTCGAGGGGATAAAAGATAGCGTACGGTCAAACAGCCCACTGCTACTGCGCCCCCTCCCCCACCCTCTTTCGCATCCACAATCACTGGCTAATAAGCCAAACGATGAAGCAAGTACCTCTGATAATTGACTGCTTCGAATGGTGGAGCTACTAGGGTGCTGGTAAAACCTTAAGAGCGACTACCACATGTCGTATGATGTCCTTCAGCGTGGACGATGCAGCTATGCGGACATAGAAGCTGTATCAGCGGTATGGCTTCGATCGTAGGTTGTGAGAAACGGTTTCTCCAATGAGAATCCCGTAATAACGATGAAGCCCATATGCATTATGCGGGGCGCGATGGTGGGAAGGAACAAGCTCGGTTACACAACCCCGAATCTGGCCCATCACCAATCCAAATCTCACCAGTGCCGCCCAAATAAACGCTTGAGTTTACGAACCTCTCTGATAATACAGCAACTTTCCCCAATAAGTGTTGACAAGATATATAGTCATGTGTGTATCAACCATGGTTTCTCTGGGGCCTCGTGGTGGCTGATATCAATCGGGGTGATTCAGACAACTAAATGGAGTCAAACCCACAAATTCAGCTGGCATAAACTACAAGTCCTGGGAGGGAGTTTACGACCTCTAGCTAAGTATGTAGCCTCCGAACCAAAACTTTGATAACACGCGTAGGCACTAATCGCCTGCAAGCCGACCTTGTGCGACACATCTGCTGGCTATTTCAATCGGATTGCGTAACATAAGCGAACAGGATGCTTCTTTGGCTCCGTCCACGATGAATATATAAACCAGCACACATCGGCGCGCCATCCTTCATCTTTCCTCCGCCCTCAACATGGGTCCGCTCTTTCTCTTCCTCCCACTAGTCCTCTCAGGGCCAGTCTTTGCCGCCCCCAGTTCGTCACAAGCCCTGTCCGCAACAGGGCTGTCGCAGACCATTCCAGCGGAATCATCAACGGTGACGGTGTCAAGGCCTCAGGCTTCGTCGTCGGCTGGCTTTACCTCAGCGTCGTCCATCGAAATATCGATATCAGCACAAAGCTCGTTTTCTGCTGTTCCTTCTGCTTCGGCCTCGGGCCTGTCCTCTGCTATTCCGAGCTCTTCGGCTGCTGCTTCGGTGTCCGCATCTAGTGTTGCAGCGAGCGCGTTTTCCCCATTCCCGTTCCCCTCTCAGGTCCCTGTTCCGGGCGTGTTTCCGGCTACTGACCCTCGAAACCCACCACCGGTATGCGTTCAAATTAAAAATCTGACGTGGGAACATGTGTTCATTTCATGCTGTGTAGGCTGGATCGCTTCTTCTTCCCGACTTTGGCCCAGCGTGGGCTGACGCCTATTCAAAGGCGAAAAAAAGGGTTAGTCCTACGTCATTCCGTTTTAGGGCTGATGATGACATGTCAATATGTCATCACCGCCAACGGCAAATCTGTGATTCTAAAACCTGGTCATCTCTGTTAGGTTGCGCAATTCAGCCTTGAAGAGAAAGTCAACATATCAACCGGTGTGGGCTGGGAAGGCGGTCGCTGCCTGGTGTGTATCTATGGCCTCGGTTTTGGTGCCACAACTTACAATCACGTAGGGCAATATCCCTCCCATCGGGTCCGCTAATAATGGTGGATGGCCTGGACTTTGTCTCGAGGTAACCTCACTGCTTTCCCACTAGACAATTGATTTATGAGTGCCACTAGGATTCACCCCTCGGTGTTCGAAACAGTGATTTCGTGACTGCATTCCCAGCAGGTATAAACGCAGCTGCCACGTAAGTCCCTCCTCATGTTGGCATCGCGGATAGTTGATGAGTGGGTGGGTCAGTTTCAATCGCGAACTCATACGCACGCGTGGGTTGTTTATGGGACGCGAGCACATGGGTAAAGGTGTCAACATCGCACTGGGCCCCATGATGAACATGGGACGCGTCGCTCAAGGAGGCCGGAACTGGGAGGGGTTCGGTGCTGATCCTTTTTTGACTGGTGAGGCAGCGTATGAGACAATCCTGGGTATGCAGGCTGGGGGTGTTCAAGCATGTGCCAAACATCTCGTCAACAAGTAAGTGTTGAATTCTGTTACTGTGGCCTATTACCCATACATAAGGATAGCGAGCAAGAACATAGTCGGGAGTCATCGAGCTCAAACGTGGACGATCGCACTCAGCATGAAATTTACACTCACCCATTCCTACGAAGTGTTATGGCTGGCGTGGCGAGTATGATGTGCAGCTATAGTATGTCGTCTGTCTCCTGTACTCAACTGTGCGTGACGTGGTTGCAGATCAGGTCAACAACACCTACGCGTGTGAGAATGACAAAATCATGAATGATATTGTGAAGAGGGAGTTCGGGTTTCAAGGACGTATGTTGTTCACTCATCCATTGCACACAAAGTAACACGCCGTCATAGTTATCATGTCCGATTGGTCTGCGTGTGTACACTCACCATGCAGCATGTCATTCACAGACTAACGGATCTTTCCAGGACACACTCAACGATTTCGGCGGACCGTGGACTCGATGTCAGTATTTTGTCCAATGTACATTTCGTCAAGCTGATTCTTTCACCAGATGACTATGCCTGGTAATTCACGGATGTTGAGGCGTGATTTATAGGTTAACACCAGATTCAAGGTGATATCACATTCAACTCGGGAACCTCGTACTTTGGCGCGAACCTCACAGAGTTCGTCCAAAATGGAACAGTTCCTCTCGCAAGATTGGACGATATGGGTATGAATATTAGTCCCATCCATTTCAAGTGCTAATCCTCCAATAGCCGTCCGAATTGTGGCGGCATGGTACTTCTTACACCAAGATGCCCCTGGATACCCGCCCACAAACTTTGACGCCTTCCTTACAGACAATGAAGCCACCAACCAGCACATTGACGTGCAGGATGACCATTACGAGTTGGTCCGCACGATGGGCTCTGCCAGCACGGTCCTATTGAAAAATAAGGGCAATGTACTTCCATTGACGGGAAAAAACAAACCCAGGAGTTTGGCGATAGTGGGGAACGACGCAGGGCCGGGTAGGGCTGGACCCAATCAATTTGGGGACCAGGTAAGATAGTGTGTCTATCTGGGAAACAAGCTCATTTTAACTATTTAGGGTGGAAGCGATGGCATCTTGGCTATGGGCTGGGGATCCGGGACCGCGAACTTCACGTACCTCATTACAGTATGTATATTGTTATACCTTGACCCTGCGTTCTCAACGTGTTCTCCACAGCCACTCGACGCTATCCAACAGCGTGCGCGAAAGGACCGCACAAGCGTCAACTGGTTCCTCGATAACTTTGACCTGGCGCGGGCCGGGAATGTTGTTAGGTTCAAGTCTGCCGCAATCGTGTTTATCAACTCAGATTCTGGTGAAGGCTACATTACCGTTGACCAGAATGCAGGAGATAGGTATACATACCGCCTTTTTACCCCAACATTTGTTCAGCTATTTTACAGGAAGAATTTGACCGCGTGGCACGGAGGAGACCAACTTGTGCTTGCTGTTGCGGCGCAGAACAATAATACAATTGTTGTGACACATAGCGTCGGACCACTAATTGTTGAACCCTGGATTGATCATCCGAATGTCACTGCTGTATGTTCCTTCGTCTTTCCCGTATGAGTAAACGTGACACCCCATAGGTGTTATGGGCAGGGCTTCCAGGACAAGAGGCAGGAAATTCGATCACCGATGTCCTGTACGGAGACTGGAACCCATCGGGGAGGTTACCATACACCATCGCGAAGCAAGTATCAGACTACCCCACACAAGTCATCGTCGCCACGAATAATCAAATTCTTGAAATCCCATACACAGAAGGGTACGTAGCAGTTAGCTCCCTTATCTGGACGCGATGCTCATTTACGACAGCTTGGAGATCGACTACCGCCACTTTGACGCGGTTCGTCTCCCTTACACTTGCTTCGGAATTCCCCCTGATTGTTTCGCAGAAAAACATCACCCCAAGATTTGAATTTGGGTTCGGATTAAGCTACACCAAGTTCGAATACAGCAACCTGCAGATCTCGTCCGTTTCGAGCCCCGACCACACCGACGCCAACCTAGAACGGGCTTGGGACGCGGGGAAAGCATCCCCCATCGCCGAGGGATCATCCACCGCACTATGGTGAACCTGATCGTCATTGTTCCCCGGCGCTTGCTGACATAGTTATAGGTTACACCGGCCGGCATTCAAGGCAACCTTCAGCGTCAAAAACGTTGGCGGCGTTTTTGGTGGCGAGGTAAGGCAAATCTGCTAGAGCCCGGTAAGCGCTAATACCCATTCAGATTCCACAACTTTACATCAACATGCCTGCATCCGCTGGTGAGCCACCCTCGCTCTTGAAAGGGTTCACGAATGTGGAGGTAGCCCCGGGATCCTCCGAATCTGTGACGATTACCTTGTCTCGATATGACCTGTCCTTCTGGGACACTGAGGCTCAGGGATGGCGCAAACCGACAGGGAAGATTGGGGTGACGATCGGTGCGAGCAGTCGAGATGCGCGGCTGCATGGTTTTATACCATCCTAAATACCCGAAGGAACTCATTGCATCTTTCTGTATTTGTAAATATGCTCTGCAAAAATGCACACTCTGGACTACAATAGAATCAACACCAATGAATCCTTTTGACTCTGATGAGAAATGGGAATGGGTCACTGCAGAAACACAAGCATGGTGTAATAATAATAATAATAGTACATTGATTCCATTGGGTAGCACCAATGCGGCACCCGCGGTTGCAGGCATACCAACCACTGGTGGTCGATCGCGTTGGTGCTCTTATTCAGCTACGGCCGAGCCCTCTCCCGCGGGCTCTTTCCCTCCGCTTCACCGACCCAGTGAGGCGGTTCGTCCCCTGGGCGCGTACCCATACTGGCCTGGGGCTATATGTACATTCCGCTACGGACCTGTTGCTATGCTATCGTCGGGTTCCACACAATCCCCCTATGCGAGTGGAAGAACTCGGGATCCAATCCCGTTCCCAGACCTGAGGGCGAGCAGTTTGGAGTCCAGGCCCTCCGAGCTCGCGGCGTGGTAAATGCCTGATGGACGCTGGATACCGATGCAGTGTCTCGGGGCCTCGCGAGGGTCCCCTCGTGTGAAGACAGTTTCATCGGTGTTGGTGGGGCTGTGGCTCAGCTCGAAATGGACCTCGGTGAACGGGGAGGCCACTCGAGGCTGTCTTGTGGCCTGCGTCGTAATCCTGAGCGTTATGAGTGCGAAAATGATCCCTGCACAAAACCAGATGGTGAGCCACTGACAAGAAATTACGATGGTTATTCAACTAGTACGCACCCGCTGAGGGGACGAGCATTTCCTCCACCACAAATTGGGCAGGGTGCTCGATGGCGACGAAAATGATAACCAGAAACAATTCGAACAGGTAAATCGCGGCGCTTTCCACAATGATTCTGATGATAGGCCGAAGGCTCGAGGGGACGCTGGCGCCAGGGCAGTTGCGCGTGGCGGCTTCCATGCGTTGGTCGTGTCGCCACAAATTCCATGCAATGAGCCCGGTTGTCATTGCGTTTTGGATAAATATGAGGCAGAAGACTACAAAGGTGAGCCGCGGCGCCCATTCCGCGGGATGCGGTTCTTGGTATTCATCGATCACGAATCCTGCAATAACTGAGGGCGGGCGTCGTTAGAGAGGTGCATCCGTCGTACCAGATTCGGGAGATTACCTATGCTGATGAACATGAAAGTAATGGGGGGGATGACGATGAAGATATTATGATTCCAGATGATGTAACAGCGATAAATCTACAAATGCCGCATCAATTCCCAGAACTCACAATAAAAAAAAGAATAAATTACAACGAGGCTGCCCGCAACCCAGGCAACGAGCGCATTCATAGCTCCTTTCAGCGCGATATCCCATTGGTTGGTGTAAAAATTGAGCGATAGAACGATGCACCGAACAAGACGGAACACATTCAGGACTTTGCGAAACAGTCAATCGAGTAAAAATAACAAGGACAATACAGCGCACTGATGTGTAACGTCGTGATAAAGAACATGAACAGGGAAGCCCAGAAAAATATCTGCGCGCGTGTCGGCGTTTTGTACTCGAGTAAGCACAGGTGAACGTACCTTGGACGGCCGTGTCCCCAGCCTCCCCCGCGCAATAATTTGGCGCATGGAGATAACAAATAGAATAACATAAGTCCCTAGGACCATAAAATCAATATTCAGCCAGAAGTACGTGGATCTTGCGGTATCACTCACCATAAAGGATCGCCTGCAACAAAATCAAGTACGTTAGGACCGCAACCGACCCTGACCACAGGCGACACACCTCAAATACTACAGAAAGTGCACCACTGGCGTCCAGCGGACGCATGGTTGCCATCATGATGAATATTAGGCGAAGCTTCGCGACTTGGATGATGTGCTGAACTTCAAGTTGAGTGCCGCAGCATTATATATGCATTCGCTAGTCCCTTCCATCCTCAGTTTATGGAGGCTTGCGGTCAATCACAGAGGTTGTTCCGCCCATCGGTGGGTGTGGCGCTACCCTGAGACCTGAAAATCGCGGATCGTGGTCGTGGACTTACTGGGAGTTGATAACGTCAATCCGAGTCGTCACTCGTAAATACCAACCCCAAACCGCAATTATGTCAAATGTCAATGGGTATTGGCGTTTTTGTCCAACACCTCAAAGATCCGGTGGACCACTGTCAGCCCAGTCGACGATTGAGGCCTTCTAAGGATCCAACGGCGGTGAGCGGCTTTAATGAGATCTTATACGCCAACAAGCACCAGGAACAAGGCAGGATCACACTGGCAGATCAGTGGTTGATCGATCATTTAGCCATCCCGGAGCCGAAACATTCAACATTCATTCCACACCCAGCTGCAAGGTATGTGTAGCAACCCCGCTATTCAACAATTGTTTGAGAGGTATTGAATTCACACACCGGTGGGCGGCGCCTGCGTCGGACCTATGTCAACTTTGTTGAGAGGTCAGTCCACTGGGGGCGAGCTCGTGCGTTCGCACCGATGTGGTTATGTCCGCTGAGGGCGTATACAAACCAACTTAGCGCCGAACTCAAAACTCTAATCGAGATTTTGCTTGGAGGGGTGACGGTAACGAGCATCGGGCAGGCAGGCGCGCTCTGTTGCCCCCGGCAAGCATAGTCGGTTTACACGTCATAGATGTAAGTTGAAGAACGAGAGATACATATATGTTAGATTCCAATGTTCTTGTTGATCCCCATTGCGACCCGGATAAAGTGTAACGGGATATAATATGTGTAGTGAAAGTCCGTTGATATCATGAGAGCGCCTCCCACACCCCGAGCCCCGCAAAGAATGTCCCGAGAGAGACAAGCAGCCCCAGGTATACAGCAGTGTGCACTCCGATGCGGGGCAGGATGGGCAGCGTGTGCAGCGCAGCCAGAAGAAGCTGGATCACGATGATGAGCGGTAGCGTGGCGATGTAAGCCACGTTTGATACGGGATATGAATGCGGCGCGCCGAACGTCGAACGTAAATATGCGGCAGAAAGAAGAAGATAAAAACCAAGAGACAGGAAAAGACAATTGATGCGTTCCAGGCATGATATAAACACCGGGATCCGCTGTAAATCAAAGAATTGAGCTAGTGCTTGAAAATATTATCCGGTGGGGGACCTACGATGAAGGGCATCCCGTACACTTCTTCAAGCTCTTCTCGATTTTTTAGGCATAGCAGTTGGTCCATGTTGTGCTCAACCTGGTCCTCGAGCCCCAGCGGGAGGGGTTTGCGGGTCCCAGCCACCCTTCGCAGGATCAGGGACTCGCGCTCACCAAGGTCGCTGTCACTGTTCTGCCTGCTCGCCCCCGCGGCCCCAGTGTGGCCCGGCACGTCATCCGCGGTACGCAGCAGCGGCAGCGAGCTGTTCTCGGTAGCCCCATAGAATCTCCCGTTGATTGTCTGCACGTCCTTGCCCGCGCCGGGGAGGTCGAGCTTTTGCACCGTGACGAGGACGTCGCGGTAGAGGGCGATGCCCTCGTACCCCTGCTTCAGGGCTACGACGGACTCGGCGGAGGCCCACCCCAATGCAAGCCACCAGACGCGGGCGAATGCGGGATCACCCCAGGTCGGGAATTCGCGCACCATGTGCTGGGGGATCAGGAGGAGTGGCAGCGAGATCTGCCGGAAGAGGGTGGTCAAGAAGACGTGTGTGATGGTTGTGAAGATGGTGGAGAATGCAGCGGATATTGCTGGGAACGGAGATGAAATGTACAAGGCGAGGGAATAGGATGGGCTGCGTAGGAGGTGGGCGAGGGACCACAAGGACACCGCAGCAATAAGCTCTGGGAGGGGGAAGGGGAAGTGTGGTGCATAGGGGTAGGGTGATGGTAACTGGGAGCGATACAAGATCGAAGGGAGGATAGCCAGAATGGTGATCGACACAACCAAGGTAGCTGGCACAAATGTATACAGCCACACTAGGTGCTGGTAGGAACCTATGATCTAATGTTCCAGCTCTTTTGTTCAGAATACGGGCTATAGTATGCTGACCTGGATATAAACCCTCGCCTGCCAGCTGCTCCTCTGGTTCCCAGTCTTCGTCGTCGCTGTTTTGGTCAAAGGGTGCACCCCCGGTGTATCTTGGGCCATCCGAGTCCTCGTGTTCGAATTCCATGGCACCTTCTTCTGGAACCCGACTCAACGCACCCGTAGGGTCTCGCCGGAGACTTTCAGGACTAGCGTAAAACCCACCGCCTTCGTCTGAGTCCCCAAAATACGCTGAGACAAACGGGGAAAACTGTTGGCGGGACGCAGTGACGATGCTAAAGGCGCTGTCGTGGCTGCTTGCACCGGGGCTGCTTGTCTGAATGTGCAGCAGCGGTCGCCGCGAAATGCCTTGCTCCTCTGTGTCTGGGTCGGTGCTGCGACCAGAGTAGTCACGGTGTTGCTTGACGTTTCGGGTCCAACTTGTGATGGGCGTCACCACACTTGCAATTAGTCCGGCCCCTGGCATGTGGATGGCTTTCAAATGCTTGATTTCGGGTGCCAAAATCAGTCAGTGGTGGATTGGTACAAGTACAGAAGGAAGACAGGGTAGTCTGACGTAGAACTTTATCTTTTTCATAGACGTGAGGATATCCCATGCAGTGTGTAGGTATATCTTGCGGCAACAGTATACTACAGCCGCTTGTGATTCACTTCCACGAAAACTTCGCAATAGATGGAGATAGGGTAGGTGCACAGTCCGTGTGTCAGTTGTGTCAAGGAAACGGGTCAACCGTGCGGCCGCGGTCCTACCTGTTCTCGGCACGCGGTGCGAGCACAACACGTCCAGCACCTTGATTTGCAACACCAATAACTGTTGACAGTTGGGCGCTGGAACTTGCAAGGTTCAGGGTGGTCATTCACTAGAAAAAATGAGTAGTGTGTCCAGGTCACTTGACCGCGGGGGGATGTCGTGGAAATCGTTCTGGATGTCGTGATCCCACAGGGTGGGGGGACGGGCCGAGTGTCTTTGAGATGGCCCAATTATGGGGCGCTGAAGGTCGGCGCGGACGCGGGTAGAACTAGCCTGTCTTCCTCACCAAACCGAGACTGGGCGACCCTTGCGTGCGAAGCTTGTGCTGTGGCCATCTGCACGTTAATGTGATCATAGAAGTGTTAATTCACGACCTGCACAATGGGTGGCCGTCAGCCAGTGTGCGGAAGGTTTGAACCAATAGATTATTAGATACAATGGCACTCTGCCTCGCTTGTTTCCGAGCTCAAAGAAGCCTGCGGGAGATTTAGTATGTGGTGCTCACTGCTGATGAAAACAGAATTAGGTCTAAATATGTTCAGTGTGGCCCATGCGGCGTGTTATGACAGGACATGTTGGGGGATGAAATGCTGGCAGCCTGTGTGCCATGAGCAAGCGTTTTGTCAATTTGATCACTTGTTCATGAATAAACCACACACACATTCAGGATCTACGCCAGCCAGGACGGTGTGGAAACGGCAAGATTCTGAGTACGATGCAGTCTTTCTCCACACATCAACTTCGGAGTGATGAGGGTTCGAACGTTTGTTGCGGAGAAGATACGATAGGCAGACGTGAACGAATGTTTTAGCCAATACAGTGGAATGCCATTCGTCGTGTGGGCATTCGAGCTACGGTTCTAGATCTTGATCGATCAGTGAATGCTTCCTGGATTGGAGTGAGGAAGTTCTGGAAGTGCAAGGGCCATTGCGCCATGAGAATACACAACAAGGATAACTGATCTCTTGACCGTTCTCTAAATGGTATGAGGAATCAACCAACCCACGTTCAAGTCTGAAGGAAAGAAGCGGTGGCTTTGGTGCACTCAAGTCGAAACAGACTCGGAGAACGCCTGTGGGAATCACGCCATCTCTGCATCGTGGGGTTCATTTGCCTGCAGAGCCAATCAACAAGTCATCAGAGCATTCGCACAGTCGTGACAACATAAAAAGCTCAAAACACGCCGGGAATCAGCTTACACGGAACCCGCCTCGCCCACGTGTCCCACTCCTCCCCAAACTGGTCCTGCAGCGCTTTGTCTTCCTTCGACATGCGTAGCAGCAACCCGGTTGTGATCATGGATACTAGCGTCAGGAACGTCCCAGCAGCGATTTTGCCCCCAATGGTTGCCAGGGCTCCGCATTCGCGTGCCCACGATCCCTGCAGAGCACACCAATCAGCCAGACCCATAAACTCAAATACAGCAAACCTACTGGGCTGGCATTCCACATAAGGATTCCCGCTACGCCAACCAATACACCAGTGTACCCAGGGTGGCGCACGATGGAGTACGGCCCTGTCTTAACAAGCATGTGGTTTTTGCGTATGCTCATCTCGAAGGTGAAAAATTTGCCCAGCTCCCGGTAGCACCTGTACCGAATGTATCCGCCCAGCCCCGCCATGAAGGTTCCAACGAAGAACAGCGGCGTCAGCTTGATGCGGCTTGCGCTGCCTCCAGGAAAGACGAGCGCGTCCAGTATTTTCTGCGACGCCGGCCAGTTGGGGAAGTATGTAGCCAGGATCACGGCGCTTTCTGCGAACGCCGCCCCCCATACGATAGCCTGCACCCCAAGTCACCCAAACTGCGAAATTCAAAACCGGGGCGACATACCTTATTGGCCATAGGTCCTGCCCTCTGTTTCAAGAGGGCTTCTAAACTCGTCGAGGTGGCGCTTTCGTTGGCTGCCGGCGGTGGCTGCGGGGGCGTCGCCATGGTGTGCAGACCGAGCGCTGCGACCATTACACATGGAATGCGGACTAAATTCATGGGGCATGGCATGATGGAGAAGATGAGGATGTAAAATAATTGTGTTTGCTTGAACGATGGTGTCTGGGCTGTTTGGTCAGGTACAGGTCCACCAACAGGGAGGCAAATACGATCTTGAGCTATCCCCGATTAGTATACGTGTATGTAAACCGAAATATTTGGATACAAGCTGGTGGAACCCCACAACTCGATGATTTATTACGCTGGGTGATCGTAAGGTAAGGTCGTGCAAGGCAAATACTGATACAAATTTGAACCAGCCGTGGCGCAGTGCCATCTTTACATAGGCGCCTAACGGTCTTCGTTGACGTTGCTCGACGTTCAGCCTTGCCTTCAAAGCCTCAGGTTTGGGGCGGCGTGTGGGCAGGATCCAGGGCGGGTCTCTCGCGGTTCAACAGGGATATGGTCGATTCTAACGCTAATACCGCGCTGAGCATGTTCGGTCCTGGTACAGTTCGGATATCGAGGGTATCCAATTATGAAAATTCATGTCCATACTCACACTCGAAGAGACGAACTACTCGCAGAAAGCTGACCACAGCCGAGGCTACTTTTCCTTATTCCACTACATGTAAAGTTCGATCAGACATGGAGCGCAAGAGCCAAACAGAGACTCACATATACCATAGGGTAGCAATCAACTCCCACAGCCTGCTCTTTGGAGGCGGGAGGAATGCCCAACTTGTTGACTTTGCCTGCGCCGAGTACGAGCGGCTTGAAGGGCTAAAGCATTCCGCATCAGCTTTGAGTCGAATCACTGATTTCCTCGTGTCCAACTTGCCTCATACCCGATGTGTTCGTACCGATCACGCGAGTGTGCCGTCGTAGCTTCCAGGGTGAACGGCGTGCCCGGCGCGGCGTGGGCGAACGCCTCGCGCACCAGCAGCGCCATCAAGCCTGTTTAAACTGTAAGCCGTCGTCCCAGCGCGGAGGCGTGGGCACACCTTGGCCTTGGTAGTCGGGGTCCGTCATCACCAGCTGCAAATACCACGACTCTTCCGGCAACATTTTGAGGCCCTTGAGCTTGTAACCCGCGGTCATAGCCGCATGGCTCGCGTCCAGGTACTCGAACCCGACACGCTGCATGGATTTGTGAAATTGTAATAATGTCGTGAGGGGAACGTACCAATAGCCCAGTGAGCCCCCACTTCCTCAGCATCCCGATGATCCCACCGCGGACCAGACGGGGCACTTGCCATAGCGCGATCCGCTTCTTCGGGGGCAGCCAGAGACCTCCAGACACAATTTTCTCGTGCGTTCCCTCGCCTGTTTCATTGGGCTCGTTCACAACGACAACCGTAATGCGACCCCCGCTCAGCCTGCACAGTTTCAGCAAAAAACTAACGAAGCGGTACAAGTTGTCGCCATCCGGTGTGTCGACGTCGTCCGGGATCAGCTGCAACACAAGTCTCAGACCAACCACACGCTAGACAACCTTGAAATCCGATGAGACGGGTACCTTTTTGATACTGCCAAAATAGTTGAAGACGGGGTCGCGTACAAATGCTCTCCGGGCAAGCTGCGATATGGCAGCGAATTCGGAGGGCTTGGCCTCCCGCACGGTGGCATCAGCGTGGGGGCTCGAATCTAGGTTCGGGTTTGGTGTTGACATTCTTGGGTTTCAGCTGTATCTGCGCGGCTGACAGTCACTAGAATGGCTCTTTGCAAGACGCGCTGGATGGTCCACTGAGAATTGTGCCGCTCAGGCCTGTGAACATGGGGGTGGGCCGGGCCGAACGGCATCCATGGAAGCTGATATAGGGTCTAAGCTCAGCTGCGCCTGGAAGACTTATGGAGGGAGAAAGAGAAGGAACTCGAAGCTAAGAGAGGTTCTGCTTGATGGATGACCCGGTCAACATAGAAGTCATGATTGAAACAGGCTACCTGTCCGTTTCGGGCCTGCGTGATCATCCCGGCTAGCACTCATGAGTTCGTGGTGGAAGGAGCGGGATAGACCGTTTACAAGTATGATAGTTGGCCCTCTTTGAATCCAGCGACTACCGTGATCAGGGCACCATGATTGCTTACGTCCGTAGTGAACTATATTACATTGATAGGCGGGCATGCCTCTATTGCACCTTTACTCCGCCAATCTTTTCAGCCGCCCATTTGGACACCATCGTGCCCCCCGTGGCAAACAAGAACGACGCGTCAAACAGTGAACCGAAGAGCTTATATTCTGGGATTGTGGAAAAAAGGTGTGTGGCTGACTCTGCACCCTCTGTGGGGGCTGCTGGGGGTGGAAAACTGCTGCGCAATTGAGCTACAGTAGAGAGAAGATAGATACCCTAATCAGCCGGGGGAGTAATTAGGGATGAACGTTGCGGAGGGGGGTCGTGTTACCATTATCTGAGCGAGCAGAAGAAGCATTATAGAGGCTCCGAGGTTGCGACTCGTGACACGGAGGGCCTATAAAACACGAATCAGGCGTCTGCGACCTTACTGCGTTATGTTTCTCATACCCTCGCGGCTGCGACAAGGACGATTCGGATGCTGCTGAGGATCATAAGTCCAACGAGCAGGAGGCTGAGCTGGCGGGACACAAAAGCAATGTCGTTGACCTCGGCTTCTGGGAAGAAATAGACAACAAATTTGGCTAGGTCGGTGGTAATGTCAAAAGAGGTGCCCTTGGATGTCGAGGAGTTGTCAACCGAGACAAACAAGCTGAGAGCTGACTTGATGGGGTGTTTAGGCTATTTAAATTCGTAGAATATATATCTCGCACATTTGACTCACGCTGGCAATTCGAATTATGCAGTAGACGGCAAAGAGTCGACCACCGATGTTGGTAAGTCTACCCCGGAATGTCTTTGACCGCCTATCTGCCGCGCGCGCTCTATATAACGCGTCCAACTTGAGAGACATGTCTTGCTCGAGGAGCTGGAGGCCACGGAGCTCCGATGCGCCTGTGCGCAAAGGTTTAATTACAAGTATGGCGGGATGGGTGGGTCTTACGGTCATCGCCACCGCGGAAACTGAGCATTACATGCGTTATCCATGATTCATTCCTCTATTTACGGTGAGCCAGCGCAATCAAGATTCCTGGGACACGCACAGGCTTTCCAGCTCGCATTTCCGCTTCAACCGTTCTGGTTTCAATATCCCGCCTGATACTTTTCAATGAATACTCATTGGCCTCGATATCACTGTCAGTGGGCGCAATTCTGTGAGGAACCATGTTAGGCGAACGTCAAAACAGAGTATAAAGGTATCTTACCGTGGACCGCGCGGTAAAAAGTCCCATGCATTGTTTATGGCACCAAAGCCAGATAGAAGACCGATGATGATTGTTCCCAAGAACACAAGTCTTGACAAGATTGCCATCTGAAAATTGGGAGATGGGAGGGCAGCTGGTAGAGGGACATAAGACAGCCCGACGAGGTAGACCGCAACTGGAATAAGGCTAAATAGTATCCGGATTATGGGAAATCGTTTGCGAGATGATTGACCTTGGAATGTTCAAATATCCCGCCAAGACATACTGAGAGGGTGCTCACTCTCGTTTGCACGCGTTTGGGTCGCGAGCAAGACGCTGATGCAAATGGGTATGATGAGAAGAATCGCCGCCATTAAGTAAAGGAGAGAGAAGTTCCAGTTCATGATGCGGGTTCTGTGTGATTATGAGTTCATGTAGGGCGCAGATTAATCATGAAAGAGACTAACCGGGGTGAAAATACGTCGACGCCTTCACACATAAGGAGAATGAACATCAGGCAACTCTCAGAGAAACATGTTGAGAATAGCACCCGAGAAATGGTCGAATGGGCCGTTCTGGGGGATGTCTCGTTCGACCTCGGGAGCTGGGTCATAGGAAGTCTGTTCAGTTCAATTGAATCATGGTGTTGAGGAATTGGACCACGGAGGGATGACAGATGCTGCAAATCTGAATAGAGATTACGAAGGAGGAACTTGCGGCAAGCAAAGAAGAGGGATGCTCTGTATGCGTAATGACCCGATTTTTTCAGAGCCCCAGAACCTCAGTCGAACGTACCTCAAGGTGACCAGAAATGCCGCCTCAAACGGTTTTGAGGGTGATAGTCCAGACATTTCGAGGGGAGGGTAGAGTTTGATAGCTTCTGGATCGCTAGCAAGTTGATCGCGTGAGATGCATATGAAACTCGTCTTGGTAGTAGAAACGGTTCAGAGAATGAATCTCCAAAGAATAAATGTGCCAATAATTCAAGAGCCACCACTGCGGCAGACTCGAATGTTATGTGCTTATTGTGATGATGACATCGTCATGTTTGTGGGAAAAATGCGGCCCGAGCCGCCTGCAAGCATCTGGCTGATTCCTCGTGGCTCCTCTCAACCATGGCTTCTGAATACATATCTGGACACCCCTTGGGGTTGGATTTTCCTTCAAAATCAGAATCAGAGGAATATAAACGATGTTGCGGGATCCACCAGTCACCCGCAGCCAGCTGACACCGTTACAAAACGGTTTGGCATGGCTATTTTGTTATTGACATGATCCACGCGCCACCCAGCTTCTTCTCACATGCGAGGAGCATATAAAGTGCTGATTTTAGGGGGCTGGGTTTCAAGCCTGAAGAGCTGGATACAACCCGCCGGTCGACATCGAGATGGGTGCATTCTCTGGCGTCGGCGCTCTCGTCCAGTTGTTGGTTGCAACCAATGTATTCGTTGGGGTTTCTGCCCAGACCTGGTGAGCGTTTATATATCCATGTTATCCCTTGTCGTTGCGCGTCTGGTTCCAACCAAAGCTGACGGGCCTCATTGTGTACAGGTGCAATAAAAATTACATGACAACGGAGCCGATTGTTCCTCCAGGTGGCGAATTTCCAATTCCTGCAACCTCTACAACGCCTCTGCTTGCCTTCCGGTGTTCCCCAGCATTGAGGCCATATCTCACGGATGACGTGTCGCCCCAAGACCCCACCTCGGTTTCTATTCTAATTGATACACCCATCACTTTCTCGCACATATCAGGCGCCGCTCCGATCACCTTGAACGGCCCTGCTAGCGCTGGATCCTTGGATGTCACTGTCTCGGTCAATGGCAAAGTCCTCACATCCGGAAGCGTTCCATTGAATAGCACAAAACATCCGCTACCTTTCTCCCTTGCCTCATTGCAGCCAAGAACAGCCGCCTTCAATCTGTCATGCACAGCAACATTCTCTTCTCAAACCTTCCACGCGACAGGCAGCCTTAGTTATCTCGTACCACCCCGGTCGGATCTGGCTTCTGTCACCAAAATGGATTTACGGACCGGTGCATTGCTTGCGAGACCTGCGAATGGAAAGGGTGGTCCTTTTGCACCAGTGTTTCCCATTGGCTTCTACACGCAATTCGACGGATATTTGTCAACTGATCTCTCGATTCCTGCCACTCTAAAAGCCCAGGGGTAAATACCATAGCTCACGTTCCAGATACCGTTTAACATATCAATTCTCAGATTCACCATAGTAGCTGCCATCTTTTCTATTATTTTTCTATAATTACATTGATTCTTCTAGATCCACCCGGTTCCGACGTTCAGTAACCTCACTCTACTTGATGCTGTCCTGGACAAAATGCAGGAAGCAGGACTGTACATTATGTATGACATGCGAGGGTGTGTAATCTGTGTTCTTGTGCTCCGACGCGTCCAACCATTCTTTCAGAACATACATGAATGCTACTGCGGTAACGGAGCAGGTCAACCGTGTCAAAGGGCGGCCTAACTTACTCCTCTGGTATACCGCCGACGAGCCAGACGGGACCTCCGACCCTCTTGACGCTACCCTGAAGGCCTCAAATCTCATCACTTCATTGGATGGTGGTGATGGTGTTGGAGGCGCCGGTTACCACCCTGTATCCCTCGTTTTAAACTGCGAGAATTACCAATTCACGTTTGTTCTTTGATCCATCGCCTTCATAACCGCTTCTTATCTTTCCTCTAGTGCTTACACTAGCGGGTCCGACATTGTATTGCAAGATACATACATGATTGGAAATAATGTCACCTTCTCCAGCCAATTCCACACTGTCTGTACGAAAGACTATGGTGATTGCGGGTGAGCTAGTAACGAAATTTGTATTGTCTCTCGCTGAACGTTTTACTAGGTGCGATAACTGCAAGGGCTCTTTTGAAGATATTTCCACCAGAATGGAGGAATTTAAGCAACGTCTCTTCATCAATGGATGGGAGCGGACAAAGGCCGTATGGACTGTTCCTCAGGGCTTCGGGAACGAGACGTAAGTCTGCATGAATGGATCCCACAAACCCAATTTGATTTCATTTTAGGTACTGGACGGTTAGTTTTCAATCAGCATAGCACGCAGATAGCTCAATTGTCACAGAGGTATCCTACTGGCAAAGAGTTTGTGGTGGAAAGCGTTGTAGGCATAAACCACGGTGCTCTCGGTGAGTTCCAACAGGCCTCCTACTCGACCACAAAGGCGAATATCCATAGGTGTGGTTTCTTGGGATGATCCCACTACGCCGGACATCAAAGCATCTGCATCTCTTCTGGCACATTCACTTCCTCAGATGACCCCGTTCATCCTCAACCCAACGGCCGTCTTCCGACAAATTACGGTAAACCGTGTTGATGTCGGTATTTGGACCACGGGCTCGAAAACACTGGTGCTTGCAAGCAACATGAACTACCTGGTGGTGTCCATTACACTGGCTGACCTTGGACTGTCAGCTGGTTCTATATCGCAGGTGCTTGATAGTGGTGCAAAGATAAATGGCCGGGGTTTCACGTTTGAGTCTGTTGGCTCAGGGGCATTCATCCTCACCAAGTGAGTTGACTTGATTGTTTCGAGGGTGTACGATAGTCCAAGTAAAAAGGGAGGGCTCATTACAATTATGATTTGATTATGACAGCGATGATGCTGGAATGGGAGATTCACATCATTCTTCAGCAAGAGCACTTTCGCCAGAAAGTTTGAAATCGATTCTGCTGCTATCGGCTCTCGCTCAAGTGACATTCTTCGTGATCCGCGCCCCGGCATAAAGCCTATATCTATATCAAAACTTACAAGGTCGATATAATGAATCTACGCTCATATATTTTACGTGTTCCCAGACAGAAAGCCTCATACGATAAAGTGTGCTCCCGCGTCCTCGTCCCGTTCACAGAGGTTTCGCTAAATCAAATATCCGCAGATTTGAAAGCATGCGAGCATAAACCTAACATAGTCGCAGAAGGTTTCATACGGCCTTTCAGTCGCCGTTGACAGTGGTCTCCTTCCACGAGGTATTCATCATTCGGACGAGAGTCACGGCGGCCTTGTCGTTGTCAACCAATTTGAGAAGAATATGGTAAATATGATGACGGCTGTTTTACAGCTGTAAGCATGCTCTGATTGCAACCACTGTCTGTTCTGGAACGATGGACCGTTTGTCAGCCTAGGGCACATGCCACACCCAGGACGATCGTCAAATTGACCCAATATCACTGGTGTATAAAATTAACAGCTACTCTAAACATAGAGTACCCGACGGCCTAACAAGATTCTCGTTTGTGGGGCAGGCCTGGTCTTTTGTCCACGTCCAGAATTTCGGTTTGGAAGTTATGTGTGGTTCGCGTTCGATCTTCGACTGCGGTTGGTCAGGAGTAGTGATGTATTGTCCTCCCCGGTCTCATCAGTAGCCGTATGTCCCACGTCCGTTTTCCCACCTGATATTGCTTTTACCAACTCTGTGCTCAGATTCCCTCACTGCTTAATCTGAATCGTACCCGAGCCATGGAGATGCCTTCCGCCATGTGGTTCTTCCGCGCATCAGGTTAAAAGGACCTTGTAAAGGTATAACAGCCCACATCGCACGATGTTGCTATCCCTGCTCCCGTTGTGGCTAACTCTGGTCTCTGCAGCTCCTCAGGTCAAACTTGGAGGGACAACCCTCGTCGGCAGTGACTTCACTGCCTCCAAAGTTGAATTCTTCGGCGGTTCGTTGATTACTCTAACCCGGATTTTCGGTTCCTTATTGAGACTCATCTCTAGCTATTCCTTTTGCAAAACCACCCCTCGGAAATCTCCGTTTCCAGCCGCCAGTTCTTACAACAACATTAAGTGGTTCAACGTTTGATGCCAGTAATTTTGGCGCAGGGTGCCTACAAACGGTCGCCTCCCCCGTAATTAGTGCAATTGATCAAAGCTGACGATCTCTGGTAGGCCCTACCCCCGAATCTGGTCTCCGAGGACTGTTTGATGCTGAATGTCTTCCGCCCCGCCGGTTTGCCTGCTAATGCATCTCTCCCCGTTCTCTACTGGATTTATGGAGGTATGCTCGCGAATACGTGATCGAAGTTCTAGACTCTGACAACCCCATGATTAATCCAAAGGCAGCTTCGTGAGTCAGTGATTTAATCTTGAATTTACCAACAACCCGAGATTTATCAGCCTATTTATCCAGTGGGCGCATCATCCCTTTACAATGGAACAGCAATCGTCTCCCATAGTGTCGCTCGGGTGGGACTGAACTATTTCAAATGGCAAATCATTTCGCTGATCAGATTTACACACTCCAGGGTTCGCCTGTGATTTTTGCTAGTGTTAACTACCGGGTTGGTCCCCTTGGTTTCCCGCAAGGGGCCGAAGCTGGCGCGAAAAATGCGCTTAACCTTGGACTCAAAGACCAACTTGCCGGATTGCAGTGGATCCAAGCCAACATCGGTTTATTCGGAGGTGACAAAAATAAGGTAGAACTTTCGCATGGTACTTTGACTGCCTATCCCTAATATTTCCCCAGGTAGTTACTCGTATCTTGTCAGCCTGGTCACAATTTAGATATATATCGCCATGACAGGTCACCATTTTCGGAGAGAGTGCTGGTGCGACGTCTATTCAAACTCACCTCCTCGGGTCTACAATAAATGGACTGGCACGAGCAGCTGTACGTCCTTTCCATAATTTCTACTCAGACGAGGTAGCGGAAACTGTTTGAAGATTATCGAATCAACTGCAATTACGCCGACGTTCGACCCAGAGCACAATGCGGCCTCATGGGAAGCCTTTGTTGCAGCGGTTCCGGAATGCGCAGCATTGGCGACGTCCTCAAATACTTTTGACTGTCTCCGAGCCGCCAATTCGAGTGCCCTTCTCCAGGCTCTCTTCACAATAGCAGCCACCACATCATTCTCCCCAGTCATTGACGGCCCGGGCGGTCTGCTCCCTCAAATTCCTTCAACGCTGACGCCTCAGTCCCACTTTCCGGTCATGATAGGGTCGAATTTGGATGAAGGTAACAAATCGAAATGTTCGTAGGTAGCGCTGTTAACTCCGCGTACTTAGGTGCTCTGTTCACCCCACAAGACACAAACTCCACAGAAGAAATATTCCTTTCTGTCTTCCTTGCGAGCTCACCTTCACCTCGAGGCCAAGCGGCACTCACTGCTGCTGTGGACGAGATATTGGCTCTGTACCCCAATGACCCATCTGTGGGCTCGCCGTTCGGTACGGGCACAAATACGTTTGGCCTCAACCCGCAGTATAAACGATACGCTGCGATTGGTGAGTAGTGTGATTTTGCGTTCAAACCCACCGTAATAGCGTCCTGGCAGTTGGGGACTTCATTTTCCAATCTCCTCGTCGGGCGTTTACACAATCTAGGAGCAAGGCCGGAGGGAAAGTCTTTGTTTATCATTTCACAGACCCGGATGCAGTGATCCCTCCTGGATTAACCGTGGTTCCCCCGGCTCCAGGCTCTCTTGGAAGTGTGTAGTGTTTCCTATTTTTGAGCCGCGACACTGGCTCATCGGATTACCAGTTACCCATGCGAGCGAGATCTTTTATGTTTATAACACTCTTGCGAATCCTACCCCGACCGCCGTATCGCTTAGTGGGATCATGCAGGACTATTGGATCTCCTTCGCCAACAGCCTTGACCCTAATGATGGTCTTGGTAATAAGCGTATGCTGTCATGGTGTTTTGGTATTCTCTTCTTTTGACACACCTCGCCTTTGTCTACAGGTCCCCAATGGGCACAGTACACCCTCAATAACCAAGTGCGTCCTCCTTTCTCCATTTTGGGTTTCTCGTCGAGCATACTATCAGGTTATGATGCAACTCAATGGACACAATACGACAATGGTCCCAGATGATTTCCGTGCTAAGCAGATTGCATTCTTCAACGCCGACCCCCTCGTATTCCACCGGTAGTTGAACATTTGTTTTTGCTTTATATCTTGCACAATGTACCATATTTCCAGACGCAGACGCGAATCTGGGGGCTGAACTGTTGAGCTAGTTGGCCAGCGTCACCTTAGTCAAGCTGCGGGCCAAAGAGGTTAGGCCCAGTCATCTTGGAATGGGGTGTAAGTGCAAGCAAGGTTCACTCTATGAAGGCACTTCGGAGCGTCCATTGGCTCCGGATAATTACAAGGACAAACGCACATATGAGTTCCGTGACTTGCAATTTCAATTTCAACTTCAACTTGTTCATAACCACCAAATCCGTTGATCGGATTTTATCTCAGCTGTTCGAATCATGTCGCCCATTCGTAAAGGCTCTCGGCGGGCCTCAGCGCGCCTCGGACCATCACCATATGAATATGCTCACATCCGGAGTGGACCAACTAGGGAAAGTCGCGAAGCACCCGATGTTGGATTCGTGGATTCCTCCCCTGTTCCCTCATACGAACAATATGAACAGCTGGAGGCGAATTACCTTGGGCGGATGGATGTTCACTCCAGGAAAAGGGCGCTCATCTCCCCAGGGCTGTTCAATCGAATCTGGAATATACTCCTGGGCGTTCCTAAAAATATGAACCACGGTGCTCGTTTTCCACGCTGGGTGCACAACACGTTTTCAGTTGGCGACTATGCACCTACTGGGCTTGACGAATCTGGGGCAAGAGTCTTGATTCATAAGGGCCGCATTGTCGTGACACAAGACCGTATCTATGGGCTTTTGTGCTATGCTCACCAAGCCACGGACCATGGTGGACGGGATGAAATGTTGTTTCTGATCCACCAGCGTTACACCTGGGTTCCGAAAGCACTTATTGCTGCATTTATTGCTGCCTGTCCGACATGCGCAAAAGCACGCAATGGCGGACGCTCGAGGATCTGCGTTGCCAAGCCCAGTAATCTAGAGCCCCAGAGTTCAATTGCGTTCGAAACCACTCCTCAACCCACCTCAACTACTAGGAACTCAACCCTGGAAACAGGGCTGTCAAGACCAACGGCACCCGCGACAATCGAATCAAGCCCGCTATCATTCTCAACTTTCATGACTACGCCTGCCATGACTCGGGGTTCGTCCAGTTCTAGTCTCGGAAGCCATGGAATGTCTCGTGAGGTCTCTTTGTACCAAGGTCTACCAAACGGATGGCAGTTTCATTCAGACTACGCGACTGCCCATTCTGCGTTTCTGGGCGCGAAGAATTACGAAACAGGAACTCACCCCCGGTCTCGTCTCCAGGTCACGAAACCACGTATCCCAAGCATTGCACCAATAATGATGGAGCCAAACCAAGACCGGGATGGATCACAGCTATACCCGCAGGAAGGCTCCCAATCAAATACTGTTGAGATCTCGACGACTACTCTATCCTATGTGCGCCTACAGGAGCCCTCAGTGGTCGCCTTTTCGATTCCGAGGCAAATTGACTCCCAGCTACTTTCCACCCATACGAGAGCATCTAGCTTCGAAATTATAATACAGTCAACCATATCCTCCAGGACCTGTTATAACTTTCCACATCGCGAGTACCCCAATCCGGCCGGCGAATCTAATGGGGACTCGGGAGGTCGGATCCAGCGTGTGCCGCCCCCTTCGCTCACTCTGGATATTGAAACTATGATGTCCCGACATTCCCTTCAGGATATGCATTCGCTGTATCGACAGGACGCGGATTCGGCTCCGATGTCCGCGACCAGCAGTAGGTCATCCGAAGCCACACCGCGGACCCCAGCGGATGAACCCGCGATGACAATTTTCGGCAAACACTTCCAATCCGTTACGGAACCACACCAGAGCATGATGGATTTCCGACCTCGGTTCTAGACTCGAGCTTGGATCGTACTACCACACGACCTAGCCACAACTATATTCCTCTAACCTCGTTTTGTAAATTTCTTCACAGTAAGTATATATATGCCATCGTTTTAGGGACTACGAAAATACAAGTTTGATGACGAGATTCAAGATGCGACCAAAGCCCGTAGAGTATCGTACATGAACCCGTAGCTCCTCAAGTTGCCCCGCAGCCGCCGAATGTCAATGCTCAACGTGTCCTTTAGACCGTTGATCCTCGTTAATTCTACAGTGAATACGACCTCGCCACCTGGGTCTTGAGTTGGATTTCCCCCGTATAACGTGGGCTGCGTGGGCGTGAATGTTACAGGATTCACTGGTCGTGGTTCATCAGTGTCCCCCGTCGAGTTGAGTGCTTCTGTGCAAGCCTCATCATGAAACTTGAGATCAGGCACGAGCTCTCAACAGAACAAACGGCGTTACCTTGACTCCCCCAGATCCAACCACGTCTGAAACATGCGTGTCACCAGCAGGCTCTGGTGCTCCAAGCCCCCCAAGATGCCTCGACGGCCGGATACAACGGCGCTTGTACGCGCCTTCTATTTCGACCGAGACGCCCATGCTCTGCAGCGCCTTCATAATGATATCCATCGCCTCGGCTGGTGGCTTCGTCGTCACAGTAGACTGGTCAATGGCCCCTCGATGGATGGCCAAGGCTGTAAGGCAATCCTGGGGTTTCGAATCGTCTGTGGACATCATGTCTAGGTTTAGGATCAAGAATTAAGCTGGATCAGCGCGCGCGGTGTCGAAGTGGGATGGCTACCAAAATAGCTGACGTTCAGGAATGGATAGGGGGCCCGAATGATAGTTCGTTGGTGTGGAGTGTCAAGTGGGGCAGTGCCTGGCCTCTAGTACCTCATTTATAGAACTGCTTGCGGATGTCTTGGTTGTAAGCTGTTGGGAATCAGGACATCATATGCATGTGGTGATCATGTATGAGGTCGGCATCAGTATCATTTTGCCTTACAGGTTTCCCAATTCAATTATATCCTACCATCAGATTCCAGGGAATAGCCCCAATACATACATTCAATTCACTGAAGACGTCGTGGGCCTGTCGCACGCCAAATGGAACAAAACCGTGATAAGATACCCCAAATCAATTCTGGGCCTGAGGGAAAGACCTATATGTATGTACAAAATCCGCTCCGTCGCAGCCAATAATGTGATGAATACATTGTCCGTTCTAGGCAAGGGTCTTCCAATGACGAATCACTTCACAGTCGAACAGTAGGAGCGAGAGGGAATAGTCAGGGCGAGAGCGGCAGGTGGAAACAGAAGGACGAGGGAGGCTGAAAATAAGGAAAAATGTGATTGGTTCTGTTGGGCTGAGAGGAAAGTAGAACATTAAACTGCAACGTGAGTATGTATCATGGAAGATGAAAGCTGAGGGGATAAACGGCGCAAGGATAGGGTGGTTGAGTAAAGTGAACAGGGTCGGGGTAGGGAATACTACCGTTGAAGATTGGCGCGACTAGGGAAGCAGTCAGATCACCTAATGTAGAGGAGGAAGAATCCACCCACTCCCTAAGCGTATCATATAAAAATTTGTAGCTCCTCAGGTTGCCCTTGAGTCGCCTAATGTCCAGGCTGTATGTGCCAGTCAAGCCGCTCATCCGAGTCAGCTCCACAGAAAATCTGACTTCGTCTCCGGCATCTTGAGACGGGTCGCCATAAACAGACTCTAGACCTGACGGCTCCGAGGTAATGGGTGAATCCTCTTCATAAGGGAGAGAAGGCTGGGAAGTCGAAGCCAGACCCGTCGAGGAGACCTGGGAGGATTGACGACGCATCAACAGCCCTCGGAGCATGCCACCTGTGGACGAAAATGATGACTGGGATGGGACGGGCAGCCCGCGCTTATCAACCTGAGAATTGACAGTCAATCGGGAAAGCAGTTCGGAAAACTCCATCACCTACCCCGTTGGACGCTGCAGTGCCCATCATCGCAACAGCAGCTACACCCGATCCATTTGTTCCATTGACGCCAACATTCCCTACAACACCAACACCAACACCATTGCTCATCGTCCCTTTGCGCTTCTTACCGCGAACGCATCGGTACTTGAATTCACCTTCAACCTGAATTTCTATACCCATACCCTCAAGAACCTCATGGACATGCTTCATGACATCCGGCGGTGAGCCCGTTGTCACAGTTGTTTGGTCCACAGCGCCATGATGGATTCGTAAGGCTTCAGCGCCAGTCTTCATAGACTTGGACCCTTTTGAGGCGGACCCACCAGAAATACTTCCACCTACGGTTATCGAATTCCTAAACCGTGTAACCAGGCTGGGGGTATACGCCGAATCGGCGGTGGCGGAAGAAGGGGTGCGTTGGGGGTGCAGTGGAGCGGACGCAGAGATAGTAACCGGCGGTGGAGCTCGAGGAGCGGGTACAGGTGTACTGGGCGTCGTCACGAGAAGGACAGGCGATACTACAACATTCGAGGTGTCAGAAGCATTTTCCACCCGCCTATTGAATTCGGCCTGTGTAGGAGTGCCAGAGCCATCTCTTGCTTTCTCGCCGCTAAAAGCGACTTCTTCGTAATCACCGCCAAGACCGATGGATTCGCGACCTTTGTTCTTGGTTCTGAACCACTGCATTACTTTTTTGGCCTTGCTAGTTGACGCTTGCATCCCTACCCCACCAGCCACATCTGTACCGGAGGTATTCGCAAAGCCAGCATCGCTTGATGTCTTGGACATGGCAGAAGCAGTGGAGGGAGGCAGGGTGGCGTTCTTGGTCGCCTTTTCATCGGTACTCGTAGGGGCAACGGGAGTGGAAGCCATTCGGGCGCCTGTTTTGCTCTTGCCTCTGATACTCCGACTGAAGGGTTCGACCATGACAGTCAAAGTATTACGCCTGCTCTTTTTGCCAGTCCCGGGGCTAGCCCCATCTGGCTCTGAAGTCATAGGTACCGCTGAGCCATCGGCTTCAGCAGTAGTGGGGGCGCCATCACCATTTGGAGCGCTACCAAAGATTTTACCCAACCCCAAACGATCAACGGAAGAGCGACCTTTTTTGTGTCCGGGTGAATACACTGGATTGCCTTGGCTTTTGACGGAGGATGGTTGTGAGGCGCTCGGACCTGTCTTTTCTTGGCTTGATGTCTCGGTGTCGGGGGGAGGCGCAGGTATTTCCACAGCAGGTACGGGTTTGGAAGGTTCTCTGTATGCATCTTTGTTGGGATCTCGATTCTCTCGGTGTGTTCTGGGTTCCCTGTATGCATCTTTATCAAAGTCTCGTCCATCCTGGTATGTTGCTCTGGTTGGGTTCCGGGACGATTTCTCACTTTCCCGCATGGATTTATCAGTATCTCCAGCCCTGTTCGGAGGATCGCGTTCTTTGCCAAACGCTGGAGACGGAGGAAGTGGTTTTGTGGGTTCTCCAGCCTGATAGGGCCTCCTAGCCTGTCCAACTTGATTTTTGGGAGGGCTTGGGCCCTGGGCTGTGGCTTTCCCTTTCCCATCGCGGTCCTCGCTTTCTCGCCTCCTTGCACCTTCACGATCCTCGCTGCCCCTCCGGCCTTTATCTGGAGTTTGTCCTTGAGGTTGGTCGTATTCGACCTGAATTGTGTGCCGAAACCCACCTCCGGCACCATTGCTGGCGGTCTTCCTGTGCTGACTTTTAGTATTATCCACAGCCAGACTATCGTTCCGAACAGGTTTTGAAGTGGAAGCAAATGCACTTCCAGATCCCCCGCCACTACCTGGAGCAGCGAATGGATCGTCGTCATCCATTGGTAATGTCGGGCTACCATACGTCTTTCTTGTGGGTTGGTGGGTGGGGGTTGTGACCGTTGTACCAGGCGCGGAGGCAAATGATTGGTCTGCGGATGTTTCATAGTACATTTCAGGTTGCGTGGATCGACTCCGGGATCCTGAATGTGGAACTGCGCTGGGGGCGCTGGTGTTGGCAGCGTCTGGGTGGTGGCTCACGCTCCGAGTATTTCCACCGGCCCCAGAAGATGGCGACGCATTTGCGTTTGCGGCCTTCAGCTGTTTCTGATAAGCCAAACGCTTTTGCTGGTGCTGGTCCATGGCAGCCTTCTCGAGTTCATCCACCGATTTCCCGAAAGCGGTAGGTTTTCCCGATCGGCTTATATCACCCGTCCCTGGACCAGCATATGCAGCTAACCAAGGATGACGCATCACCCCCTCCAAACTCGCGCGTCGTGCTGGATCAGGAACCAGCATCATCCCAAGGAGATCTCGAGCTTCGGAAGAAATGTAATCGGGGAAAGATAAGGGGGTGTTGACAATGTATTTGTACAAGAGATTGATATTGTCTCCGTCAGGATTTGCCGGGTCGTCGTCGAATGGTAAATATCCCGCCAACATCGCGTAGAGGATAACGCCACAACTCCAAATGTCGACGGCGCTGCCAACGTAGAGACCCTCGCTAATGACGAGCTCTGGAGCTGCGTAACATGGTGAACCGCAACTTGTTTGCATGAGATCGTCAGGACGGTGCTCGAACCGGTTGGCGAACCCGAAGTCGGTGATGATGACATTACGGTGGCGATCTAGCAGCAAGTTCTCGAGTTTTAGATCACGGTGGACAATCTTCTTCTGGTGGATATACCAGACACCAGAAATTAATTGAGAAAACAACTTGGCAGCATCCTTTTCCCGCAGGTAACGATGGGCGAGGATGTGATCGAACAATTCGCCTCCAGATGCATATTCCAGAATGATGCCAATGTACTTGTCCGTTTCTATCACATCATAGAGACGAACAATATTCGGGTGTTTTAGCGTCTAACAAGAACAATGATTATCAATACTGGTGTGCGATGCCAGATTGGACAGGACGTACTCGAAGGACCTCGATTTCGCGTTCAACCTTGGACATACGAACGGTGGTGTCAACGTTGCCACGTCGGATTAACTTTACTGCTACTTCTTCGGCCCATTGGTTGTGCAAGCCTAATTTTACCTTGCCAAATTCGCCTTCGCCCAATGTCTGGAGTAGAAGATAGGGACCAAATTTGGGGATGGTGCGCCGGGGATGGGCTGACGCATAAGCCACAGCTGCTGGGTGGTTGTATACATTCAAAGCCTGCGCATCGTTTTCCGATGACTGATTATTGGCAGTGGTGGTGCTACTTGTTCCGCCATGTTGATGAGCTTGGGACGGGGCGGCATGGGACGCGCGATATTTTCTGGAGGTTGATGGGGAAGTTGAAGAACTGGTTGGTGTCGGATGAACGGCGGCTGAAACCGGGCGAGATGCAGATGCCGAATAAGATGGGTAGGATTGCTGCGAGGACTGCTGCTGATGACGAGTCGACGAGCCAGCGGGTGACTGCCCGTCAGGAATCTGTAAGCCCCCGGGCGACATATTCAGGGTACAACTCCGTCTGGAGCAGGTCTGAGTGTTTAAAATACTGGAGGGAAGGTCAATATTGTTCACACCCGGTTAATTGAATGGGTGCGCACCAATTGTAGGAGTGTTAGGGTGCCTCTGCGACGACAAAGAGATGGCAAACGAACGTAATAATCAAATATACCCCCTTCTGTAATCGAACCTACTATCCCTAGAGAAGTGGGCAGGAGATGAGTTGTCCGAGTGAAGAGAGCCTTGACGTTCGCTTTTTGGCACTTGAAATCTGGATTGTGCTGTAAAGGAGATATTTTAGGTCGGAGACGAGTCAAAGATCAAATTCCCAACCACTGGATGCTGTGCGGACGTATATATCACAAGCAATGGGTGGGAGTGAGATGAATGTAAGCTTGCTTTGAAAGAAAGACGTGCAAGGACGGTTTGACGTTCAAGATATGAAATTCTCCCACGGCTACACAGTATAGTTGGTGCCTCGCTAAGCAGCCATTGTGTCTAGCTAGCGCCGCCTTATGCATCCCCCTTTTCATGAAACGGCTGTGGCATATGAATCAGAAGGATTGGTCTCAGGGGCCATCATTAGCTGGGCCAGCTTCAAGCGTCATCGCTGATCAAACCACAGCTGATGCATTCTGATATCAAACCGCAGCGGTATGAATCTTGTGTCGGTTATAGGTCCATCTCAATGAATCCCCTTCAAAAAAGGGTGTTAGAGATTCCAACTTGGTCATAGCCCGAGCCGACGAGAGCCATTCAGTCAACATATATCATTTAACCCAGATCCACCATCATAGTTTCAAGCTGGCAACCACGAGGTCAGGGTCTATCGCTCATGGAAATAAAAATATCAATCAGATATAGAAGGTGAGTACAGACAAGCAAACCTATGCGCCGGCCTACAAGTATATATGTCGTAAAGCGTACAATACCTCGACACGAGGGGGAACCAAACAGTAAGGTGATTAATGTGAGTAGCAAGACTGGAATACCGGTTGGTTTCCCATGAGTAGAAACAAGACCAAAGCCAGATAATCATGCCTCGGGCTTCTTTGGGGGTGCCTTCACGCTTGTTGTGAGGCTTTTGTGAATGAATGGCAAAACACCTCCTCCAGCAATGGTAGCTCGAACGAGTGTATCAAGTTCCTCGTCGCCGCGGATAGCCAATTGTAGGTGGCGAGGAGTTATACGCTTGACACGAAGGTCCTTTGACGCATTGCCTAGCACGAATTAAGGTATGTCGACTTGAGGCAACCAGAACATAAGCCAACTCACCAGCAAGTTCCAAAACCTCTGCGGTTAAATATTCCAAGATAGCCGAAGTGTACACAGCAGCTTTGGCTCCAATTCGAACGTTATGTTGTGTGCGTTGCTTCAGGTATCTGTGGATACGACCAACAGGAAACTGAAACCAACATAAGTGTCAGGGTGCGAATCATGGTCCGTTGAGCGTACCTGGAGTCCGGCTTTCTGGCTTCGCGTCTGGATCGTCCGTGGCTGGGGCTGGGTGCCGACTGAATTCGTTGTTCCTGGTTTGGACTTTCCGCCCGAGTTCGCTGCGGGTGCCATTGAGGATCAAGTGCGCGGATAGGGTTCTGAATATAAGGTGAATCTCCTAATCAAGAGACGTGAACAGGTCAGTGTGTCGCGAGGGTCGACAACAGCAGCTCACATACCCCGATTGGTGAAATGAATCAAGGATCCTAGTAGGGTGGCCTATTTAGCTTTATATTCCGCTTTGCGAGTGGGTATGGCCACTTGCAACTGAGCAGACGCGAAAGTGGCTGAATGGCTTGTGGTGGTTCCAAAGACAGGTGTGTTGTCACCTGTTTGACACTTTCGCACATGAGATATCAACGAGATCACATGCTACTTCATCGCGGAATTTCAGGAATCAGGACTACCGGAAGAAAAACATGCTGGACAATAAAACTAAAACCTTCTCAACGACCGCGAATGCCCCCATGCGTGGATAAATTCCTGTTGAATATAATTCTATTTGACAATGGTTCCTCTTTACCACTGACCAGACTTTGCACGGGATAGGGGCTGTTGTTGACCGGAGGCATCCATACCAAACAAAGAATCGAGATTGGGGAGCACATGAATTTCGGGGACTCCTCTCAACATTTTCTTATCTGATAACGATGCCATGGCAAGACGACCGCACCCTCCTTGTTCTCTATGCAACTGAGACAGGAAATGCCCAAGATGCAGCAGACTACATCGCTCGACAATGCCGCCGAGTTAATTTCACATGTCGGGTGACGAACGTGGATACGTATTCCGTCGTATGTTGTGCTTGAGCCGTTATTTTCCCTGGACGATGCTTAGTTCCTTCAGCCTGACCTGATCTCCGAGCCCATTGTCATATTCGTAGTTGCCACCTCTGGGTCGGGGGTAGAGCCAAGGCCAATGACGCCTCTCTGGACTCTGCTGCTTCGGTCGGATCTCCCATCGGACCTCTTTGAGGATATGTCTTTCTCGATTTTTGGTCTGGGTGATTCCGGGTATGAAAATTTCTGCTGGCCAGCGAAAAAGTTGGAAAGAAGACTAGAAAGTCTCGGGGCAACTGCAATATGTGAAAGGGGAGAGGGGGATGAGCAGCACACACTCGGGTAAGGTGGGTTCTCATGGAAAGTATCCTTGCAACTCACTTGCTGGCCCAAGAATTGAGGGTGTTCTTATCTCCTGGTCCCAACGACTACTAGATAGACTGCTAGAACTATATCCCCTTCCCGCGGGAGTGTCAATCATTCCAGAGTCCCGCGTCCCGCCAGCACGCGTTTCTCTTTGCGAACTCGGTGGCGCCAAAGATTCCATGGATAATATTTCCCCTCAAATGCGCCAAAATAACTTAGAAGATTTGGCTGCACCACCACCTTATCTCCCATTCCGCGTATGTGAAAACAGGAGAATAACAGCGCAAGAATGGACGCAGGATGTCCGGCACTTGGAATTTGAATGTGATAGCAATGATCATAACATATCGTGAGTACTCTCCATTTCTTCATTATATCTGACCAATCCGGAATGGATGAATGAGCTATGATCCAGGTGACACTTTGCTTATCCGCACCGAAGCTCCAGGTGCCGAAGTCCAGACATTCCTTGATATGATGGGCTGGGCGGACGATGCTGACATGCCATTGCTTGTGCATCATACTTTCCATGGTACATTCACCTCTTCATCACGTAGTGCGGGATGATCATGAATCAGAAAGACCAATCACTCCCCCACCTGTTTTCCGAACCAGCCCCGTCCCGAACGACTCTCCGTGCTCTGTTCACTCACAATGTCGATTTCCGTGCTATTCCAAAACGCTCCTTCTTCCAGTACCTCCGGTATTTCGATGACGACGAAGTGGAAGCCGAGAGACTTGATGAATTTCTCTCTCCTGCGGGTTCCGTGAGTGGAATCCTTGACCCGCCCAGGCTAGCCCAAAGTTGATTGAAACTCAACTCGTCAGGATGAGCTCCATTCTTATGTTACTCGCCCTCGACGAACAATCTATGAGGTTCTTACCGAATTCCGACATACCAGAATCCCCAAGGAATACATATTTGACGTATTCCCACCTCTCCGGCCGAGGGAATTTTCCATTGCATCTTCTCAGAAAGTTGTGCCAAACAAGGTCCAGCTCTGCGTAGCCATTGTTAAATACCGCACTTTGCTAAAGGTACCTCGGCGGGGCGTGTGCACGACCTATCTTGCTGCCCTGACACCTGGTTCGTATCACCCATGGCTCGTACAGCACGTTGATCGAACTTCCGATTCAAGGTGATGTCGTCTCCGCAAGGATCCAGAAGAGCTCCGCCATGCAACTTCCGAAAGACCCAAAAACGCCGATAATTTGTGTCGGGCCTGGGACAGGAATTGCCCCCATAAGGGCATTGATTCAGCAGCGTATCAGCAATGGTGCCCTATGTACGTCTGCTTTACTAACCACCACTTATTCTTACATCCCCATCATAGCGAACATTTTGTATTACGGCTGTCGGTCAGCTTCAATGGACCACCACTATGCGTCCGAATGGGCCTCCGCAACGTCTCAAGGATTGACATACAGGGCGGCCTTTTCTCGCGATGGGCCAGAGGGGCAGAAGCGAGTGTATGTACAGGATCTGATGACCCAGGATGCCCAGACTATCTGGGAAATTGTCGGAAAGCAGAAAGGGTGGCTGTACATCTCGGGGTGCGTTCACATTCTCTGGGAGTCTCCGGCCGCATACATCTTCATGTACAGGTCCTCGAATAAAATGCCAGAGGGCGTCAAGCAGGCAGTCCGAGAGGCTGCCCAAAGCCATGGGGGAATGTCCGAGACAGAAGCGCGGGAATTTGTGGCTGGGATGGTGAGGGAAGGGAGGCTGTTTGAAGAATGCTGGTCCTAAACTATATCTAATGGTTGTTTCCGATAGACCCCAATCCAATACTCTGCACGATGTTTCAGCACGGTCACTGACCGTACGCGTTGCCATACCAAGTTCCTTCCTTATCTTTGTACGCATCAAATGGTGCACTATCATGACACACATGACTGCTAGGCCATTGGATGAGTGATCAAGTGGATAACAACATGCATTTATAATGATACGATCGCAAGTAAGTATGTCCATTGGTGCTCCTGTCGCGCCTAGAGTATGGCCGAAGAGGAATACAGCACCATCGGGCGTCACCGCGCTGGGTAGCAGTACAACGCCAAAAGGAACGGCAGGCTACCATTAGGAGCCGTAGCTAGGGGGAGGACCCACGACCGCATCTGTGACATCTCTCGTGTTGTCATCCTCATGCACCACCCCTATATCTACAAGCGGGATGTCAGGTGAGATTTCGTTCCGATTGGACTTTCGAGCTCGTGGAGTGGTGCCTGGGTCGGTACGGGTGCCCGAGGGGCCAGCAAGATCCTCCACTCGAATGTGACTGGCCTTGCGACGACGACTGCCTGCCCCTGCCCCTGCGAGCCTAGAGGGTGTCGCGTCAAACGGAACAATGAATTGGAGGGGCGCGGTATCATCATGACCGAGGTGGAGGCGGCCAACTTGAATGCTCCATCGATGTTTGTATCTCCATAGAAGGAAGGCGACGAGGCACGATATTGCGATTCCCCCAATGAAGCCCCCGACAATGGCCCCAACGGGAGCGGACGCGCATTGTGTATTGTTAGGTATAGTGGTTGCAGTAGATGACATAACTGGGGGTAGTGAAGCTGAGGCATCTGGAGGTAATGAAGATGAGGCATCCGGGGGTAGTGAAGCTGGTGGCGGTGCATCGCCTCGGACAACAAGATGAGTGAGTGTAAGTGGCGTTCGGGGACCACCCGTGTTATTGTATACCACGACGACAACCAAGGAGTGTGGGCCAGGACTGAGCTGGGGGGTCTCGAAGTAAATATAATTGGAATGGGGGTTGATGTATGGCGTAGTATTTATGGGCCTGTGAATCCCAGTGATGACCTCGCGCCCGTCGTCTACCGTATATGCCAGGATGGGGTCCAATGGTTGGTCCGGGACCGACGAAGACCGCGGTGGTAGATCACCAACACAAGTCACAGATGTCCCTAACAACAGGGTGAGTAGATACTGGATGGAATATAATGGATTGACGCACCAGTAAAGATGAATGTGAACTGCGAGCCATTGGTTGTTGTGGCAGTACCATAAGGATACCGCCACCCGAAAGCGTACACGACAGCTGGATCAAGTTTGTCGACCAACAAGGTGGCTGACCCTAACGGGACAGATGGTGACGGAATGTATGTGATATAATCAAACCAGAACAGTGTATCCGACTCTGGGTACACGGCTCTGACATTCAGTGTCAATATATATTCTCCGTCCTCGCCAGCAAAGCGCGTCCCATCGCAAAGGAGCATGTTATTTGCAAGTGTTGGCCTCCAATTGATTGGCGGGATATTGGTGCCATTGATAGAACAGCTGATGGGGGTAAGGATGTTGGTACCAAAAATCTGCGGGCTGGAGCCTGAACCTGTAAGCGGGACGACTAGCACTGGGAACCACGCCGTGCTCACCTCTGAATCGGAAACTTAAACTACTAGCGGTGTTCACGGCAAGATGCGTGGTCGACTGGAATGGTTGGCCCTGGCTCCCACTTGGATCGGGGTTCCCTCCGGCGAACTGAGGGTGGCCTCCATCAGAATTCAATATCCAATGTTTTCCCCACCGCTCACTGGAGGAATATTGGATTTGAGGATCAATATCATCAACAATGACCCTTCGGGGAACTGGTCGGGCAAACATGTAGTAGATAGAAGGGAAGTGGATAGGACAGTGTGCTTCGAGTTAATACCCTAGAATAGGAACTACGTGATGACCAGCACATCACGGGCCTAGATCAAAACCACTGGCAAGTATGATGCACGGCCGTCAGTCTAACATTATTGGTTCGTACCTACCAGAACCCTACTACCCTGGTCTGTGACAGACGCGGGGAGCCATGGATTTCATAAAGCTAGCAGGGAAAAATTGGATCGCTCTAATCTTCTGAGAATTGTATCCACAAGCGATGTCAATCCATCGGAAATATTGACATTGGGTGGGGAAGATTTCAATGATGAGGGTTGCGGTGATACCCATGTGGGATGGAATTCCGCAGCGTGATGTAATGATGAACAAGTCTTTGTCAGTCTCAGACGCCAACCACAATGTTGGCTGCTGGTCCCAGGCTCCCCGCGTCCAGAGCTGGGCTCCGCACCGCCTATTTGAACAGGCAGGATGACATCCGGAAGAGCCGCCGTGTCCATGGTCAGCGTTCAACGTAACGTTCAGCGCTGCCCCGGATGGTCGCACTAACTGTGACAGACCAATGCAATTAATATTATGTTTTGACGAGGATGCCAAACAACGCGTCATGTCTGGATTCAAACTTCAAGTTGGCATGATTTTTTGATTTTTGCATTTGAGCTACGCTTCAGTGACCCAGTCATCGGGGCACCTCCCAGCTTACAATCATGATACTCTCCTAGTACTCGAAAAATCTCCAGCACGCGCAAAGCCTCTTGGTTAGTTTCTGTCAGGATAGACTACGGGTGTCAAACTTGACTCACCCAATGGCAAGGCCGCGGCTATGCCCGTCACTTCATCTAATCCAGCCAAAACCCAGCACCACCCCGGATATCCGCATTTGGGCCTGGTGCAGATGCCTGGCGCCTGCTCCGGCACTCGAATGTGGATTGCACGCGATTAGAAGGTTGGAGCGACTGACGTAGTGCGGTGCTGGGCTTGCCTCGACGTCATTCCAGTAATCCTGACAGTTATAAAAGCCAATTCCCACCTCCTCGTCAAAATCCAAATTCCACTCACCCCATTGAGAGCTTCAGATCAATCCACATAAATAATTCACTCATGTCCAACTTCCCATTACCCAACCCAACCCTCAACCGCCCCGAGCATCACCTCCATGACAGCACAGACCCGCTTCCGGGAACGAAAGGGATGCCCCCCGCACCTGACTACAGTCCCGAGAAAATGGACCGTTTAGTCGCGTCAGCATATACCGATCCAAACCAGAGCGGTTTGAACGAGACATCTCCTCCTACCAGTCGCCATTCGGATATGAACGGTCTACCATCGGCGAGACCTGAGTCTCAGTGCCCGCGAAGCGCCGAGGGTAAGACGGCTTTTACAGATGATCGACCGACGAATGTAAAGCCTGCTGCGACTGGTAGACATATTTCTTCTTAATTTGTGAGCCGCTATTCACATTTCCATATTTAGGCGGGGTCGCGATCGATGGCCAAGGCAACCCTTCCGAAGGAAAGGCCAACATGGCTGATAAGCTCGTTGGCAAGACGCAGAAGGTACGTTGATGTCACCAGCACAAGTGAACAACCGCTGACGTTCTCTGTTAGGTTATTGGCAAATTGAGCCACAAGCCAGAGATGCACGAGAAGGGCGAGCTAAGAGAGTCTGGAGGCAAAGCTGCCGTCCGCGGTCAAGCCTGAGCTCCTCATGATTGGATGACTGATGTAATACCACCCAAACTATAGCCCACTTTAGTGCATGTATTATAATAATCTCCGTCTGATCGAATCAAAAGATTCCCAAACGTCGAACATGGTTGCAGGGTCCTCTGTCAACCGTCGGAAGAGCGCGGAAATGGGAGAGCAGAAATATTTCACTCTGCTGCAAAGCCCGACTACCATATAGTATCAGAGACGGAATCGGGTACGCTAAACGTGCGTGAAGCTTGAATATTGAATTAGGATCCGGGCAAACGATTGCACTTTAGTTTTGTTGGGCTACATCCTCAAGTTCGAACAGAAATATACAGTGCACGCGGTGACGTAATGGTGTCTGAGGCCTGCGCACTGTGCGCAGAAACAATTTTTATGACATCAAATATTTTTACAAGGCAAAGATAGGCTCCTTCCAATATATATATGCGCTTGCATAGGTACCTGAGGCTCAGCTCGAGATTGGGGATGCTTGAAGCTTGAATTTTTTTTGCTCAGCGGCACGTGTCTGAACGACGTCATCCCAAAGGAGTCTAGTGCCACCCAGTACCTTTTTTTGCCAGGGTTCCATTCTCGATGTTCGCCCTTTAAAAACTCGCCCCCCCAACGTTGGTTCTTTCGCGCCCCCCATCCTTCCCCTCTCCTGAAAGACCAAGTTTCTCTGCAGTGTGATGGCCCGCGCATTTTGTATTCCAGGAATCATCTTTCTAGCTACCGCGTTTGCCTTGAATCTAATTACCTCCATTTCTTTGCCCTTTCTCCCGGCGTTGGACATCGCCCGAACCAGATTTGATAGCAAAGACGTAACATTTGACCAGTTCCCTACTGCGTCTATCCGGGTACGTTTTTTTGACTTGAGATGGCTGGGATGTTGACCCCAATGTCGCTGGTTTCACATAGTTGGGCGTCTGGTGCGTGGTGGTCCTTGGCTGCGTTAGCATTTTCCATCTAACAAATACTTTGCAGGACACCATGCTACTACAACCAAGCTGATGCCCGAACGTGCTTGAAGTCCGGATATGGATACACAGTCCCTATCAACGTGAAAACCAGCAATCAGACCCAGGGCGTCACAATCAGCGGGACCTGGACACGCGGACTCGCCGTGCACCCCGTTGGTGAGTAACGCTAGCCAATTGGCTTTCATTTCACCTATCATTCCAATTACAGCGACGGTGGTTACTCTCATCGCTCTCCTATTCTCCGTCTCGACCCACATAACCCTCACCTTGATTTCTTCTCTGCTGGCCTTCCTGGCCGCTACCCTTACCTTGATCGCGTTCCTCATTGATATCGCGCTCTTTGCGCGACTTGGGCACGAGGTTCGCAAGCTCCCTGGGTCAGGTTCCCATACCCGTACTGGACCCGGTATGTACACTCGCCACCGCCTGAGTACGTATGATCCGCATTGCTAATTTGGTCCTTCAACCATTGCAGGCTTCTGGCTCACCTTTGCATCCCTCATCCTCCTCGTCTTTGGGGGGCTCACTGTATGCTTTGGCAGGCGCAAGGATAGGCTCTCGGGTGCGACAGTCACACCCGCCAGCACCAAGACGGGTAAATGGTGGAGATTCCGCCGTTAGGTTTCGGGGTCAAGCGAAGTTAGGCACGAAGCGGATTCGTACGATGCATTTTTCCTGGGAGATGACACTACGATTTTTGAATGATACTATTTGGTTTTACCTTGATTGACTCGGAATATATGCTCAGTGGTCGACATCTTACTACGAGCCATACCACGAGCCAGTCGAGAGCTTGGGCACAGATACATTCCACTCAATCTGAACGGCGTTTGGCAATATGCAGACCAGCCCATAATCGAATTGCCGTGCCCAGCTTTATTGCCCACAGCTGTGTAGGGGAGTTGTAGTTCGCAATCGCAGAGGTGAGCGGTGTTATGTTGGGCACTACTTGAGAGTAATGTGTCTTGGTGAATTTCTGTGTGCGGTCAAATCCGTGTCCTGCTTCAGTGGCCAGTTGGAACAGCGACCACAAGCATGGGGAATGGGTGCACCTAGTAGGGCAGCAGGCGTCGTGGAAGATCGGCTAGGGATGGGAAGAAGCTTTCAAAAGCCACACAAGAGAAAAGTCCTTGTCAACCTCGCTCGCAGCCAGAATGCCATGAAATATGTAAGGGATCCGGACAGCCCGGGAATTAGAATATATTTCTTTCGCACCCAATTCTTCAAGCTGTTTTATCAGCCACACCTGGCCTGGGATCAGCTAGGATCATAGATCCTCCATCGCGCAGCTATCGCCATTTGGACATGCTGAGATCATTTAGACTCACTGGCATCCTCAGTTGCTCAGGATAAAATATGAGCCGGATTCAGCGCCCGGGTGATAGATTCACACCCACAGCTTTTCGCGCCAAGCTTGCCTATGCAAGGACGGTGGGCCCCACTTCTTGCCATTGGAAGCGGGGCGGTTGCTAGGACGCGTTGGCGAAGGTAAGTACCGCCACGGTAGCGTTATCCCCGAGGGTTATAACCCCCGAAAAACACAACAGCAAAGGGTCAAACGCATGGACATGTCCGCAACCCGCGGCGTTTGGCTGCTTTGGTCTGACGCCCTCTGCCCTTCCCATTGTATTATTCCCCATCTATCCCTCCTTTCACAAGGTTGAAAAAAAGCATCGAAATCAGCTGTATTATTGGAGTACTGTTAGTCGAAAAGTGTGCTTATTTTAAGCGTAACCGCGCCGGCGGGCCCGGCTCGACGTTGGCGATGATTGGCGAAGGGAGTTTTAGTCCGACGCTGTCGCATGCGCAGCACCCGTAAGTTACCACAGTGGGAAAAATCTAAAGATGCCGCTGTTGGCAGTAGGAGGGACAACCGAAATCAAGGGAAGCCAATCAGTTTGGATATCGGGGGATTAGTACTGGCGATGATTTGGCACGTCCAATGAATTTGAGTCAGGAATACAAACAATCGTAAGTGAATATCAGGAGCGACGCTAGACTTCGGGGTATACAGATTGACATCTTTAGAGGCGATGACCATCGTCAGTTTCTCCGGAACCGCGACCAGATGGATTTTGGGTTACTGAAAGCGGGGTAAGATCCGGCCTCGCCACGTTTGTTGATGATAGACATGGTGCCCGAGGCGATAAGGAGAATGAGGGACACGAATGTAAGCCAGAACCCTGTGCCCTGCACTCAGATCTTGGGAAAGGAGATGCAAAATTTCACCCACCAGGCGCAGTCGTGGTCGTTACCGGACCGATAGAGAATTTCTTGACCTGGTGTTTGAAATACACATAGAGTGCTATATCAACGGCGAATGCGAGCAGAGTGAGGAGGGCCGCCAGGAAGGAAGCTAACGGCGATAGCAACGCTGTTGAGTCTTTTTTAGCAAAGGAGAGACCCAGAGCAATAAATATGACAGCGGTAGCTAGGAAAAAATTTCAGGTCATTTCAAGAATGAACTGCGAGTGTCTTACCAACGGGGTGTATGGCGAGACCGCGCGTCCATGAAGATCCAACAAAGACAGCCGGCTGGGTCGGGTTAGCCGGGTCTAGGGTCAAAAGCTGGTACCCGTGGCCTAAAAACAACAACGTGAGTATGGTTATTGAGTAGAAATATGGGCATACCAGAATGAGGGCAGATCCTTGTGGTATCAGTATATTCACAAGGCGCCCTGTAAATATGTATAACGATGATGAAGCAGTGATCAAGAGAAAATGGTTACCAAATCCCCAACTACGCCGCGGATGGTGTTAATCCGCGTGTTCTTACTGGACATCGCGTTCCACTCACCCGAAGTTCGGTCCCTAGCCCAGGAATGCCTTTGCCATCGACTTTGGCACGCGTGATATCCAAGGCTGTAAGAAAGGGGAGCGAAATAGAAGTCAGGAGGCTCAGGACAAGAGCGCAGACCAAGAGAATGGATGGAATTGGAAGTGTGCGGGTCATGATGGAGGAGGGTATGGAGGAAGGGGTGCAGAGCAACCCACATGCTGAGTGCTGTATGCTTTATATGTCTTATTTTCACAAAGACCGTGTCCCTTGATGAAGGTGGTATTGGCGAGTCACAACGCCAAATAGGGGCCGAAATCACACCGGGAATCTATAGTTCAGCATGTTGGCAAGTTCTTTTGCACACGATACCTACAATCTGATGATCACCATAGTGTTCAAACTTAAGTAAGACCGAGAAGTGTCGGACCCGCTAACATGTTTCGCTGGCGGGCTTTCATGTTTTAGACGGAACATAAATGAACCGTCCGTGGTGCCCCATCGATGAGCACCTTCAGTTTTTCCTGTAGAAGGTGTATCTTGCTGCGCGGCAAAAGAGGCGTTTTGCATTTTGCAAATTGCATACGCGTTGCTAGATGAACCAGATGTGGTAAAATGCTCTCATATTAATTGTCACTCGCGCGTCGTGTTTCACGTTTTTCGTTTTCCGTGTTTTGGGCAATGGACTCCGAACTGGTTCACGGAATCACATGATTTGCAAAATAAACCACCCTGACTCGCAATCAAGATCCCTAATGCAAGTATATGTTTACATCACACCTGTAAATTCCAATGAGCTTACGGGCTCCACGAAAAGGGGAGAACTACGAGCTGAGCGTAGACCTCAATAGCGAGTATCGAGAAAAGCGCAAAGATGCCATCAAGCGGACCATCGCGTCGATGACAGTCGGGAAGGGTGAGTAGTGAATTCCTGGTGATCAGTGTCCAGACCTATTGACATTCTCAAAGATGTCAGCGGATTATTCCCCGACGTTCTCAAGAACATGCAAACCGACGACCTTGAGCAGAAGAAGCTGGTTTACCTCTATCTTATGAATTATGCCAAAACCCAGCCGGAATTGGTCATTTTAGCGGTCAATACGTTTGTCAAGGACACCGATGACCCAAATCCCCTCGTTCGGGCTTTGGCAATCAGGACCATGGGGTGTTTGCGTGCGGAAAAGATAATTGACTACCTATGCGACCCATTACAGAAATGTCTTCGGGATGAAAACCCATATGTGCGCAAGACAGCAGCTCTCTGCGTTGCAAAGTTGTACGATCTCAAACCCGAATTGGTGATCGATAACGGTTTCCTGGAACAATTGCAAGAAATGATCGCTGATAGCAATCCTATGGTAAATACTGTGTGAATTCGTTCTCACTTTATCACCCACTCCACATTACAGGTTGTTGCCAACACTGTTGCTGCATTAACAGATATTCACATCGCCGCAACCTCACAACCGTCGACCTCATTGTCTGACCCTGGCATCTTCATCATCACCTCATCTATCCTCACGAAACTCCTCATCGCCTTGAATGAATGTTCCGAATGGGGCCGAGTGGCAGTCCTCAATGCCCTAGCCCGCTATGACGCTCATGACGAGAAAGAGAGCGAACACATTTGTGAACGGGTGGTACCGCAGTTTCAGCACGCTAATGGGAGTGTCGTCTTGGCAGCAATCAAGGTTCGCAGTGCTCAGATCTCCATGGTCGCATCAGTGAATGAGCTCCTAGGTTATCATGATTCACATGCGCGGTGTGCGCCGTGAAGAATTGATCAAGCAGCTTGTTCGGAAATTGGCGCCACCTCTTGTGACTCTCCTGTCCTCTCCGCCAGAGGTGCAATGGGTCGCTCTCCGAAATATCAACCTATTGCTCCAAAAACGGCCGGACATCCTTTCCAATGAAATGCGGGTTTTCTTCTGCAAATACAACGATCCACTGTATGTCAAAATCGAGAAGTTGGACATTATGGTCCGCTTGGCTTCCGAGAACAATGTGGATGCCTTGTTAAGCGAGCTCAAAGAGTAACAATGTTTTTCTCTCATATATTCTCATTCACTCATGTTATCAGATATGCCTCAGAGGTTGATGTAGACTTCGTTCGCAAGAGTATCAAAGCCATCGGCCAAACAGCAGTCAAGATTGATGTGGCTGCGGAGCGATGCGTCAATGTTTTGTTAGAATTGATTGCCTCTCGAGTGAGTTATGTTGTTCAAGAGGCAGTGGTCGTGATGAAGGTATGAATAGGTGCTGGGGGTGATACCATCATCTCATTTCTGTTAGGACATCTTCCGGAAATACCCCTCCACTTATGAAGGCGTTATTCCCACATTATGTGCCAACCTTGATGAGCTAGACGAGCCAGAAGCCAAGGCGTCGTTGATATGGATAATCGGGGAATACGCCAACAAAATCGATAACGCGGATGAGCTTCTAGGTATTTTTGTTGACACTTTTGTTGAGGAGTCGTACCCAGTATGTTTCGGTCCCACCGTACATTTTCTGGACCTCAGTCTTGTTTGTATAGGTGCAACTGCAAACTCTGACGGCTGTTGTGAAACTTTTCCTGAACAAACCAGATTCATCGCAGGGCGTTGTTCAACGTGTGCTCGATACTGCCACCAAAGACTGTGATTCACCTGATGTTCGGGATCGGGCATACATCTATTGGCGTCTCTTATCTACAGACCCCGGTGCTGCGAAGGCAAGCGATCATTTTCTGGCGCCGAATTGTTATCTTGATTTGATGATGTAGGCTGTAGTACTTGCGCATCGCCCCCCAATTTCCATTCCCCGCACGACGGTCTCCCCTGCACTGCTGGAAGAACTTCTTGGTGAAATATCAAGTTTGGCGAGCGTCTATCACAAACCGGAAGAAACCTTTATTGGCCGTGGAAGGGTGGGCGCTGATTCAGTGCAGCGGAAGGCTACGGAGTCAACTGCCTTTATCTGGTTATTTGACCATCGTTTGACCATTTATTTATAGCATCACCGATGATCGCTTTTCTGCTCAAAAAGCGCTGGAAACAGTAGCCGCTGGGAAACGAATAGAAAATCTCCTGTGAGTTCCTCTCATAAACTGGATCACCCTTGTGCTGATGCGAGCGCCCAGTGATTTTGATGATGAACCCGTTGAAGGACATCCATCAGGTTTGGCAGCGACCGAAATCTTATCGCAGACACCGGCGGCTGCCAATCTCCTCTCAGGGATGTCGAGCAACCCACTTGACGACCTTGTCTCTATCTTTGGTGGTTCGTCCACAATCCAAGACTCGACCTCCCCGATGGGCGCTTCTCTATTTGGAGAAGATACCGGATTTGGATCTGCCGCACCAACCCCGACAACTGCTGCGACACCTTCGAATGACGGGTTAGCACCTGCGAAATCGCAACCTCAGAGACAAGAGGAAGATCTTCTTGGATTATTTTAGACTTACTTGCTTCGTTACTACTGCTCAATCACTTTTTGTCAGTTTCCCCCCCAAGCTATGTTATTTTAAAGGCATGGAATTTATTGATGCGTTATCATCGAGGTGTTCATCAGCGAACCCACATGCCTACTCAGGCTACTGACCGCGTGGGTTTAGTACAACAGATTTGAACACAACGACATTCTAGATGAACCACGTATGTCCCAAACTAGAAAGCTCTTCCCATGACTCCCTCTGATGATGGCCCCTCGCATAGGACTATGAGAATTTATACTGGATTCTCTGAGCTATCGCGGTTGAAGTCACCTATCTGAGCCATGGGTCATTTATAGGACGCGATCAGTTCTCTAGACCCGTCATTCTCAGGATGCGTCATTGCCAAAGCAAACTCCGTCTACTCAAGCGGAGCCGAAGATAATAAGAGCTGCCAGTCCCTGAACCACCACCACTATATCTTTCCTCTGCTTAGAACTGACTGACGAAAGTTGAACATTCGGACCACATATGTTGATTACATTTGTAGTAATCGGCGCCTTCCTCGCACATAACGTTGCTTCCCAGCAAATATGGGATATCGTAAGCCATCCACTTACATATACACTCCGGTCTAAACCCGCTATTACTTAGTGGCAAACTACATGGGATCGCTCGGAGCTATTCACATCCCTTAAGCCCAAAGATCCAATCAACTTTGTCTCGCCAAGTGTCATCGCAAGTGCAGATATTGATGTTGATGATACCGCCACTTTCCAGTCGGTATGGGGATTCGGCGGGTCGTTAAGTATGAATCAAAAGTTACTTGCATCATCATCCCCGAGCCTAACACCAGCGGGGACAGCGGACTCGGCAGCCCTGACACTGAATAATCTAAAGGTGGGTCAATCCCACGAATGATTTTCTCACCTAGGTCACCAAATCAAGTAGGCGAAGAATCAGAATAACTATTGGAAGCTCATAAACTATTTGTTTTCGCCGACCGATGGCGCGAACACGGCTGGCCTAAGTTATTTACGGGTGCCCTTGGGCGCCTCTGACTTTTCCTCACGCTGTGAGTACCTACCGCTGAGTCAATTCCACAGGAATTTTTCACCACTTACCCGCGGGGCCATTGGAGTGTATAGCTTCGACGACACCAAAGGAGACACCGCATTCGGCAAATTCAATATTAATACTGCTCCCGCATATCTCTTCTCGGTTATCAAAGATATTCAATCAGTTAATAAGAGTGCGCCCATCGACGTTTACCGCCACGAAGGGGAATAACCTTGATTTTCAGTCCTCAGGATCCATATCCTGCCTTGGTCGCCGGTAGGTACCATCCGCCATGGGGAGTAAGGTCTGACCACCTTCCGCCACCTAGCCTGGATGGATGAAGGATAGCGGTACGATGGATGGAGGTTCATTGAAATCCAACCTCGTGACCCCGTGTTTGTTATGACTCAAATTCAACCCGATCGCTATTGAACGACTACCATAGATGCAAATTACCTTCTCAAATGCCTACAGGGCTTCAAGAATAATGGTGTGAATGTGTACGCCATATCAATCCAAAATGAGCCCCAGAATAGCAACCCAACCTACCCCACGGCGAAACTCACCCCGACAACTGAAGCGCAAATCGGAAAGGCTTTGAAATCCCTGATGAAGAGCAATGGTTTCTCGAGTGTGAAGTTGATCGGTATGTTGATTGGCGACCCTGGGAACGGGGATAATGAGGACTCTTGCAGGATACGAACATAACTGGGACGATGCCGCCGCCTACCCGGTCCAATTGATGCAAGCCGCAGGAGATGCATTCGATGGCGTCGCATTCCATTGCTATGCGGTACGGTTTCTATTAGATCACTCCTATCTTGTATCCCGAACGGACATCAGGGGTCTGTGGACGAACAAGATTCATTTCACACCAAATTCCCAACCAAGGTGCGTTGACATTTGTTGTCGCTTGGATAAATTCTGAACCGTGTTCGATAGGAGATATATTTTACAGGTCTGTGTGTTAAAACCGTGTATCCAAGTCCTCATTTCCCTTCCAGAGTGCGCTGGAACGATAGGGAGTGATTGGTGGAGTGATATTAAGGTGGGTCATCCAAAATCACTAGGCAAAAATAAAACGAACTCGCTCGAGTAGTGGTATATGGATAACCTGTAAGACTTTCTCCAACATTCCAAATCGTCAACATTGAGCGATTTATAGATTCATTGGTGGGTCGGGTACTTCTTCCACCATGTCAACTAAAATACGACACAGGTGCCATAACCCACAATTCCCATTCCGCGCTAATGTGGAATATCGCCCTGGACGGGCAGGGCAACCCTAAGCTACCAGGGGCAAGCAGCTGTGGAGGCAACGGATGCCGCGCCATTGCTCAAGTCAACAGTGACGGCACCTACAGCGTCAACCAAGAATGTAGGTCGCCCAAGAGGGGATCATTATTGCTACGGTGCTAACCAAGCTCCTAGTTTATGCGATGGCGCAAGCATCCAAGGCAATCATACCTCGGGACAGCGGTGGCCCATGGGGAAAGCGGATCGGTGTGACCGTCGGGGGGCAGTTGAACTGGGCCCTGCGCGTGGGGGCTTATGTCACTGGGCGGGTCAAATCCACCGATTGGTTGCGTTATTCCTTGGTTGTTTTGAACTGTGAGACAAGACTTCGCGTTTCATCGGTTTATCCCTGACTCACCCCGCAGGGGACGACAATACCGGCGGATGGAACCCAACGCCGGTTCAAACAACGATTGAATTTCGTGGAAAACAGGTGAGCCCTCGCGAGAGATTTTTTTTGTGTATTGAATACAGCCAGCTGACACCTGCCTAGGCCACATACACGTTTCCTGTCGGCGTAACAACCCTTTGGTGGTATGGTGAGTCAAGGATCGGCGAAATCACTCAGTCATGCACTCATTAATGGGGCAGCACCTCCGGCATCGGGCCTGAACACCACATCACAGGATCTTCCCGTGTATGCTGGGGCGGATGGCAAGCAGCAAGTATTGAATTTCAAAGCATGACGCACTAAATGTATACCCCCGAATGATTACCAACTATCAAGTGCACGTCGTATCTGCAAGAATTGATGACTGTCACCGGCACGACACCCTAATGCGAGCTGCGTGAAATCGGCAAGCCCATAGCACTTGATCATGAGATAAGTGACCACCAGCCAACACGACATGGATTAGCTCCCCATAGGTAACAAGTGATTGGCCCCAGAAGCAGGAGATTCCCCGCGGGGGCTACCATGTCACTAGCCTACCATCAGGGTTCGCAGAGTTCGAAACTATATTATGAGCATCTCCCGCTCTTTGACATTCCCCAAAAGCAAACGGGCTGATCGGGGTTTGTGCACAAGGGATAATCATGCGTCTGAGCCTTCAGTTTGAGTTAGGAATGATAACGCGATTGTTCAGGTGTTCATCATACATCATACCCGCTGAGTCAGTCGCCTCCTCTGGGGTCCACTTCGACCACAAATGTCATAGGATTGTAGGTCGGATCTCCCGCACTCCAGCTATCGCTGAAGCGACGCCGCCTCGCACCCAGGGCACTAGAGCTTTCATCTGCATATAATATAAACACATCCCAGGGCCCCGTAGTGCAGTCAGTCACTCACATGCAGCCGCCAGGAAGTGCGGCAAACGGTGGCTGACATTATCGCCAGCAAGACCCCCTAACCCAGAATTCCCCTGAGCGGCTGACCGGGAAGACCAAGATATCACTGTCAGCCACTACGGGAACGGTCAAAAGAGGCGAACACTAATTCGCCACCGTCGCCCATTATTCTAGCCGATAACAACCATCATCATTAGCCCCATCCCCATCCATCCATCCCACATCTTCCAATGGCGACTGTATCCCCGATCATGGCTGACGTCGCCCATGGCATCCAGACCCTCATTGCGCGGCTGCAGAAATACGAACAGGCAAATGGAGAGCTAGACCTGCGCCGCGAAAACCTGGAAAGCGAAATTCTATCCGTGTCCCACCGCATTGAGCTCGAGAAGAAGAAGCAGACGGACCTCCGGGCTGAGCTGGCTGGCGCCATGGGGGCTCACAATACCACGTATACGCATGTGCACGATAAGGTCAAGAAGTCCGGAATCATAGGTTAGCTCGATCCAGGGTACCGCATTCTACCTCAGCTGATATCCTTTGGGTGCTTCCAAGACATCGTTGAGGATAGGGTTGCTTGGGCCAAGTGCTGCATCAAGGCGAAGGTAGAGATGGGGCATACGGAAGCATGGGGCAACCACTCTCGACCAAGCTCCGAGGATCACTTGCATGATCGTGGCGAAAATACGCCCCAAACACAGGGCCCGTGGTAAACGCGCTTCCAGCCACATTCGCTGGGTCTATTTGAGGAGGTATAGCGGTAGCTTGATTCCTGAGTCATTCTATTGGAAGTATGTTGAGATACCTGGAATTATTGTGGGATATATGCCCGATGGCCAGTTTTGACAAGAGGTGGGAAAGTTAGATCGGGGAGGTGTTTGTCAGGGAAGCAGACACGGACAGACCCATTTATGAGAAGACACATGCGCAGAAGGTGGGACATATCGCCCCCTTTGAGCTAAGAACCCAGGAAGGGATGTGCGACCACCAGTTACATGGATTTAGCCCACACCATTGGTTAGAGGGACGAAGGAATAAGAATGAGCAAACATTGCGCCATGCCCCCCATGGGACCCGATTATGTGGATCCGGCGGCAATATCGGGGGAACGCTAGCATCGGGAGAGATTAGCATGGGCCCGATGAAATCCCGATCCAAAATGTATAGACCTGAGCCCCATGGATCGATTATCAGGGGACGCGGTCACCTTTTGTGCGTCGCCCTGAGATTTGTCAGGAGCTGTTATCATGAAACGAAATGGAAATGAGAAAGCGCCTCAGGTGGTGTGGTGGCGCCCGTTTTTTTTTCTTCTGACAGGTGTATAATATGTATGACACCCGCCCGGCACGTACGATAACATTTATCAATCCTTGGCACAAGCGTCCGTGAACGGAACATTCTTTATCGGACAGATTGGTAAGTATTTGGGGGGAAGGAAAGAAAAAAAAAACAACCTACGCTCAGAGCCATAACCCAAGCAATAATCAGTGACGGGGGACCCAAGGTGTAGATCGGCTCCAACCAATTGCATCACAGTCCAATTTTATAACATTTAGAAGACCAGAACTGACAAAATATTCACAGCCGTCAGCGGACTGAGGTAGTGTCGAGTCCGCGATTCTGCTATATGTGTCATCAAGCCGCACGCCACATAACGTTCAACGTTCACTCGGACGATGTTGTCGAATGATGAATGCATTAACACTCACGTAAAATTTCAAAGTCCCGAGGATGGAAGGTCATCAGAAGCTTGCATGATAGCCCGGCGCAACAGGGGTGTCCCTTCCAGAATAATAGAAATGTTCAGGACGCGGGGTGACTTGGCATTCTTGGTAAAATGGACGGTAAGACATTTTTTCCTTTGAGCCGTGGGCCGGGGCCATCGATTGGCCATTGGTTCTCCGAATGTTGTGTCCATATGGGTTGTGAGTTCACCCACCGAATGAATCGTAGGCCTGGATTTATACCACAACGCGGTGAGCGCAACTTTGAAGAATGGTTCTATTTTTGTTCTGTCACATGACCTCTTCAAAAAAATTTCAACACACCATGATTCAATTGATCATTGATTACAACTTGGTTTTTCAAACTTTTTTTTTTGTCTTCCGTTGAATCAAGGATTTCGAGTCTCAGTCCATCTCGATTGGTGCTAGTACTTGGTACAATGACAATAGGACAATCTGGCGGCACCGGGACTATCTAGATTGTCTGGCAGCCTCTGGCTTCTGCAAGCTCGGGGCGGCGTGCCTGGAAAGGGACTGGGGATGATGCATTTTTGGCTTCGATTGATCCTCTTCTTACTGCGACAAGCTGCCAGCAGCGAGAGAATCGGAAATTGTCAGGGATATCAAATAATAGTGGCCAACCTTCCTGTGAGCCATACGGACAATCCCCGGTCATCAAGAATAGAGTCTTGGCCCCAGTTTCCTGTCAATTTATAGCCTTGCCTATGGCGCTAAAGCACTGCAGTGTGGTACATTTGTCTGTAAAAAAGAGTCCTGGGTCCTGACAAGTTGTGCATGTGAACTGTCACGGGTCTATTGGCCTTCTTTTCGGCAAACGGTGGGGTGCCGATGGTCCCAGCTGTCTTATTCTCTTATCCTATTCAGTGAAGCAATCTTGATCGGCCCCAATTCCGTGTTTCTGTCGTATTTAAACCACCACTTTCGTGAGCAACCTACCGTACCCCCGTACTCACTCGCCCATTTTTCATCCCAACATGACATCCTATATCGCAGGGTTAGCCGTACTCTCACCATTGGCGTTTATCGTCTATCGATTCTTAACATCCCAACGCCCTTATTATCCCCCCGGCCCAAAACCTCTCCCGCTCATCGGAAATGTGCATCAAGTCCCAAAGCATCACCCGGAAGAATGTTTTGCGGAATGGGGCAATAAATACGGTACACTCTTTGCATGCTGCCAAGCCCCTTGCGCTAACCACGCCTCAGGCGATGTGGTCTACATGCAGATGTTTCAGCAGCCGATGATCATTCTAAATAGCCTGCAAGCCGCCCGCGACTTGATGGAGAAACGCAGTTCAATATACTCCGACAGGCCTCGTTTTGTCCTATTTTCCGAATTGTGCGTGCCTTTCATTTTCACCCATTTATCGGCGTCAACCAAGCCCCTGTAGAATGGGCTGGAAGGGCGCATCAACACACGTTCGATAGTAAGCCCTATTTCACACACTCACCTTTTCCAAGACTCAGCTGCGCGCCAGTGGCCCGAGATTCCGGAAGCATCGCCGTTTCATCAATCAGACTTTCAATCAGCGCGCATCACCCACTTTTCGGCCATTACAAGAGCAAGAAGCGCTCGTGCTTCTCAGCGGCTTCACAGAATCACCACATTTATATGTGCAACATTTCCGGCGGTACGCACAGAAAAGTAGAATTGAACCTCCTGTCACTAGCTTAAGCGAGCAGATATGCAGCAGCAACCATCCTGAAAATCACTTATGGGCACGATGTCACATCAATAGACGATATTTTTGTTCATCTGGGTCCGTATTTCCGACTTGTGCTTAGGTCGTTGCATTTTCGCTCACGCCCGCCATAGCCGAACGGGCTGGTACATTAACCGTAGAATCTGGCTCCCCGGCAGCTACATTGGTAGATTACTTCCCATCAATGAGGTGAGCAAAATTTGGAATTCCACCCCTGGACCAAGTCTGACGGCTGCCCTGTAAGGCATATACCCACCTGGGCCCCTTTTTCTGGATTCAAAAGGGATGCACTTGAGGCTCGCAAAGCGGTAGAAAAAATGATGAATGTCCCGTTCGAGATGGTCAAAGCTAGCATGGTTGGTATATGTGATCTCACTTTGGTTATTCACTCACAATCTACCTTTTTCACAAGAAATCCGGAACGGCGCTTCCCTCTTTTACCTCGACACTGCTGGAAACGCGCCGGAGCCAGGGCTCCATCGCACCTGAGGACGAAGAGGATATCAAGGGCGCCGCAGGCACTCTATACGTTGGTAAGCCCAGCGCTTGTCAAACTTATCTCGCTCGTATTAATGACGCCAATAGCCGCCGAGGACACAGTAAATTGCCATCCCTACTCTGGGTTTCTGGATTTAACCGCTTGATTATTATAGACAGTGTCCGTTCTGGAAACTTTTATTCTAGCAATGGTCCAGCATCCACACATCTATAAAAAAGTACAAGAGGAGATCGATTCTGTCGTTGGGCCGCATCGACTGCCGACCCCCGAGGATAGGACATCGCTTCCGTATTTCGAATGTGTATTGAAAGAGGTCTGCCGGTATGTCCTACCCCAAGGGTATAGCGTCTTTGATCTCACACTACATGGAGATGGAACCCCCCAGTTCCATTAGGATTACCACATCGATTGATGGAGGATGATGTGTACCAAGGCTACCACATCCCCGAAGGGGCCACAGTGATTGCCAATATATAGTGAGCAGGCCCTTGCGTATACCACCGCCGCAATCCTTAGCGCGCCTGCCTACAGCGCGATATTGCAGGATTGCTCACAACCACACCTATTTCTTCCTGAGCGTTTCCTCGACGAGCCAGGCCTCCCCGACCCGCGTGATGTCATATTTGGCTTTGGCCGCCGGTAAGCGCTTTGCTTCTTCAACCCAATCGTAGTTCCCACATTGCCCTCACAGGATATGCCCCGGTCGCCACTTTGCGCACGCAGGTATCTGGTCGGTGCTCACCAGCATCGCATGGAGTTTCGATATTTCAAAGGCACTGGATGCGGACGGAAATAAAATAACGCCAGCGCTGGACTTTACGGATGGATTTGTCCGGTAGGTGTTTTGCGCTCATCTATTTTGCGCGGTATCACTGATGCCATCGCGAAGCCACCCCAAACCTTTCCCGTGCTCGATCCAGCCTCGACCAGGACGGCAGATTAAAGATATTGACTATGCATAACCTTGGACCCTACGCTACTCACCTTTGTCCTCCCTCCTTCACTAGTCATCATGAACCTGATCACATCCACTGCACCGATAAAATTCCATTCTTCATAAATAACTGGGCGGGTATTATAACTAGTTTGATTTTATGTACTTGTGCTTATTGTAAGTCTCATGTTAGTTCCCCTAGACCACTTCCGGTGTTCGAGTGCATCAATATCACTTCACGGCAGCATTGGGTTCCATTTTTGTGTCCGTCGGATCGTGTAGACCCAAGGAGCACCGAGAGGCCGCGATTTCCAGGACACGGAAAATACCACTCGAGCAATCAGCGCCTGAGCTCCGAAGCAGCCGCCCCGGACCGTCCCCTCCGTTGCTTCGATGATTTTATTTGACCCTATTGCAAAGATGCCACCAGCCGACAGCAGCTCATGCATGATGCATGACCAAGTTTATCATCTGACATATCAGACATCAGCACTTTAGTTCTGAGGATGCACTTTGAGCATCGCCATGTCATCAAAGCCGGAAAGACCTCTACTCATATCCCCTAATGGCGACAATGTACCACCGGATTCAACAACACAGGTACAGGCCGTCAGACCTGGCGGGGCCACAACCATTCAGCTCGATGATCTCGGCCCCATGGTTGTGAACAGCGACGGTGTACGTTCGCGCTTATCACGTCTCGTCATCCTGCCTTGCCGAAATGACAATCTCGCATCCAGACTCTGTCCCGTATCTCAAATTGGACACAGCTGACAGAGGCGGAGCGTGAGCGCACCCTCCGAGTGCTTTCGGCCAGGAACAGGTGAGCGCTGGTATACTAATGGGGTGCACGAGACGCCTTGTATCTCCGCCCCCGGCATCAGTATAGCTGATGTGCTGCTACTTTGAACTGCATGGCAGGATTCGGCTTGAAAATGAGGAAAAGAAGCTCCATGGTTTGGAAGAGGTCGGGGGTGGAAAAGACAGTCCCGATCAGCCCGCAACAGCGTCGTGAGCTCGACACATAGTCACTAGCCATCGGCATCAACACTAAAATTTACGCGCGACATGCATGATGGTGATGATCACAACCCCGGATGCCACGGTGGTACATATTTGTACATTGAATGCTCCAATACCGCACAAGTATTCTATACTTGCACGACCACTTGTTGATGGGCGACATTATGTGACCTTATCCCAAGGGGCTCTAGGCACGGAACGCTTCCGCACACAAAATTCCGCCGTTCCGTGGGTCTCTTCTGATGCCATCCACAAG
>QGOG01015870.1:0-10300 GCA_003313185.1 Collybia sp. MG36
AATGTCATACGATCCGTGCTAATCCTGGTTCCAGCGTTTATCATCCAGAGTTATGGCACCGTACTCGCTCCCTTACCGGGGCGGTTGAAAGCGTTCTCTGACGCAAGCGATATTGGAGATCCCGATCAGGGCAACCTCAGTCGCGCATTGGGATCTATAGTGGGGATGGCGACGCTTCGCGCCGAAGGCAATGTTGGGCCCCAGCTGATAAGCCATACATTTGGTTTGCTCAAGGCCCGCACAATCCCAGGGTTGAGCGAAGAGGACAAGTGGCTCGCGACAGATGAGGGCACGGAATGGGTGATCCGCACCGTGGATAAAATACTTCAGGTTGTATCACCGGAGGTGCCGGAGGGGGACGTGGTCAAGACCAAATTGTGAAACGAGGCAGGTCGGATGACTGGTGACTATATGACATTGCTGTTGGTAGTACCTTGCGTGTCTTCGGAAATTGCATCGTGTCCTGCATTGGAACTCAGTCAATTGCTTCGCCACGATCTCGCTTCCTATTTTTCCCCAGATTTCAGCCAAATCGAAGGGCCAGGCGCTATCAGTGCCGGTGCAAACTTGGCGCCGACATTGGCGAGTATCGAAACCGGAGCCTGCCTTTAAATTCCGTCGATGACGGTGGAAGACCATCGTATTATTACGCAGGAACACGTTGGGAAAATTTTGAGAGGTTCGTATGGTACATAAACAAGGTAATATCAGTGTGCAGATGATAGTAAAATAGAAGCGACACGAAGATCATGAGCCAGCATGCTATGTGTCGAACAAAATATCATAGGTTCCATGCCATACAAAAACGGTAGAGCATAGCAGTCACTGTAACTGTATCCATAATAGGTGGATGCATCTACATTGGCAATTAAATCAACTATGAGTTCTCAATGCGCGGGGGACGGAGGAGGATACTCACGACGGTGCCTGCGCCAGCCGTTCGCACAAAGTGTAGTTCTCCGAAGACATCGCCAATCTGGTACCGCGTCTGCCGTGTAGGCCGGAAAAATCCAATAACATTCCCGTTGGAGTCCTGAAGCTAATGAGTGTAATATTCAGAGATCCGGAGGGCATGTGTTGGGAGTTGCAAGGATAAATTACCAGGATGTCCGGGGAGTTTGCGCTGGGTCGCCATCGGTATTGTAGGCCATCCGGGCCATTGAAGACGCGGGAACCCTGAGTGCAAGGCTTAAGAATGGAGGATGAACGTGTATGGTGGCTGGAAACTCACATAGACTCGAGGGTCAGGACGGACAAGGTCGGACATGGGGAGCGTGTTCTACAGGACGTAATAGATGTAGATATTCCAAAACAAGAGTAGAGAACTCCAACCTTTCCAATGACCACGCGGCCGAGGCCACCATTAGCAGCCCATTCAAGTTTTGCGACGCGATCCTCCTTGTTTGGACGGATAGCACGCCATAAAGTGGTAACACTTTGCCCGCTGGGGCTGACGCTGGTCTAAGGGGTGTGGTGTCAGATAGTGATGACCACCAGAGAGGAAGCGACGGACTTGGAAGCGGTAGAGGACACCCCAGGAGTTGAAGAGTTGGCTTTCGCGGGGATCCTGGTTAGTCCAGGAGAGGATGTCATTGGATGCGGTAGACATGATCAGAGTATGTGCGATTCTTTCCTGGGGGTGGGGGTGACTGAAGAGACATACGATGCACTCTACGCATTGCTTTTATACCAGAAAATGAAGTGCTATTCCGTTGGATTGAAGGTTTTTTTTTTTTTCAAAGTGATGGTCCTTGGAATCGATCGGAACGTGGTGGGAGACGCGATAAAGATGATACGACAAGTGAACGTGCCGCGAGAAGCAAGGGTAGATGCATGATACTTGGTCAGTGGAGCAAAATCGATTGTGTAAAGTCGAGGCAAGCGTGATCGAGAAATGGCACGAGTTGAGTGGAGGCGCTGGACTGCTGAAATCGCTTGCCCAAGACGATCGGCAGGCTTTCAATCTCCCCTTCGCGCGCCTGGAAATTTCCACACACCGGAACGGTTCCTCATGTGAAAGCAATACCGCAGAATTTCATACAAAGATGGGGAGCCTAATGATCATTGATGGTTGCTTTTCAACACGAGGCACCCTGGATTAGGCAACTGTGTCGCGAGATGATGGACCAAGTATTGGAGAGGATGCCGTGAACGTGTATTCTGCATCCGGGGTTCGGAATAGCACGCTCAGTGCGTGTCGGGCCTACTGGATCCGGATGAAATGTTCATGAGATCAGGTAGATTCAAGTTTTTCAAAGCTCGCCTCTAGACCTCCGGCTTCGAATCTACATTTGAAATAAACGGAAATGGTATTTCAGAGCCTAACACGATGGAACCCGGCGCTCAAAGGCAGTAAAGACACTCGCAGGTCCTGGAGACTGAGACTTGATGCAGTATATCGTCGATCTAGGATCAAAAGTTTAATTATTTTCATTGAACCTAATCGTTCTGAGGCTAAGAATTCGGTTGCATAGGCGTGTAATGTCCTTCGGCGATGACGATGTAAACCCACAGGTTCGACCATGCTACCCTCTATCTCAACCTGGAGTTTGGTCCAAGCGATTATTCAGGTCTTATCCTAGTACGCAACTAATCGCGGCCGGCAAAAACCGATGTCACGGAGAGGTGGATCGATGCTGAGATGACTTTGGTCATTGATAAGATGCAGGCGTGTTTTTGTATTAGTAAATAGTAGGAAGATACACACTCGACATTAGTTGAACCAGCTCATGGAATGACCTGCACCCCCAGGCTCCGAGCGCTTCCGACAACCATTCGAGCAATAGATTCGAGCGGCAGATGCTTCATGTGTTCATCAACGGCCTTGATCTTTGCAATCTCATACACGTGCTTTAGACTGATGGTTCCAGTAATTTCGTGACCGGGCTTTCCAGTCCCTTTTTCAATTCCCGCAGCCTTTTTCAAGAAGTATGATGCAGGGGGGGTTTTCGTGACGAACGTAAACGAACGATCAGGTTGGACCGTGATGAGGGTTGGTGTTGGTACGCCCGACTCTATGTGGGCTGTTCTGGCGTTGAATTCTTTGCAGAAATCCATTGACTTGACTCCCCGGGCACCCAAAGCTGGGCCAACAGGTGGTGTTGGAGCAGCCTTGCCAGCTTGGATGAGCAAACGCTAGGGAGACTTCTTGAGAAAACCCAGCCATTCACCAACTATTTTTTTTGAAGAACTTACTACGACCTGTGCTCTAGCCTTAAGAGCAGCCTTGGACATTATTTGAGAAATGGAGAGAGTGGACTTGGTGCGAACGGTTTTTGCTCAATGCTGCGTTTGATGTAGCACGTGACAACCTACCCAACTGCCCCAAAATGGGACGGCTCTCTTTCTATTCCACGACTACATACAACTCAACGACAACTCGCAATATGAAGTCCTTTTCAATACTCGTTGCATTTGCATGTCTTGCGATTGCCAATCCCCTTTCTTCTTCTCGTGACCAGGCCCAGTCGCCCCTCCGCGTGGATGGTAATTTTGCGGATTACCCCGGATATATTTTGGACCTCAATGCTCGACGACTGGTTCAAATGGACGGGCAAGCACCTGTTTGGATGACGGAACTGGAGAAGGTGACATAATAGTCTCATAAGTTCATATTACACTATACTGAGCATAACCTGTTGCAGATTCAAGCCAAAGCTGAAGGACTCAAGTTCTTCGACATGTGACAAGAATTCTCACTGCCTACATAGTCTCCTACATTGATACCCTATTAATAGAACCGAGGCGCAAGACCTAGGCTCATTTGCGCATTTGAGGACCCAAACCAAATGTATATCCACCACGCTCCCATCATGACCCATGCGACTGACACGGCCTTTCACAGCTTCCTTCTCTAGTCCCAACGCCACACATAAAGTTCTGCCGATTCTGAAGACTCTCTCAACAAATGGCCCGAAAGAGAACCTTGAGAAATTTACTAGTTTCCGAACAAGATGTAAGTTCACATTCTCATCCGTTTTTGCTCCTTTTAACGATACGTTCTCAGACTATCGTAGTGACGTAAATTCCCTTAATCTTGCCCAACATGTAGGCTGCTGAATTGTCGCATCCAGACAGGAAGACAGAGCCAGCAGTGGTTGCTCTCTCGCATCTCTGAGGTCTGTTTGAATTACCTAGTACTCATGTGCTCCGCATGACCAAGCGTCATAGATGACTGCCGAATGGGGTACTGAATCTATCAAAAGCCTTATAACGTTTGAGGAATTTCCTCACTCTTGGGGTCAAAATTCGATTGTCAGCAAAAGTTATGCCCGTTCAGCAACAATCCTTACGGGCTTTTTTTTTTTAGATCGTCAGGATCAATGGCTCTTCAGCAACCGATGACAGCGTTGTGGTCATTGGGGCACACCAAGACAGGTATGACCCGCTTGGAGCGGCCTCACAACGGGTTGACTCACAACTCACAGCACCAACATGTGGCCGTTCCTGCCCGCACCTGGTATTTCATTTCATCCCTCTAACCTATCCTGGTTGAACATGTGTATCTAGGGGCGGATGGTAAGACCATCAAACACCGATACTCACCATGTCACTCAAGTCAGGACTTCACAGATGACGGATCTGGAAGCGTTACAATCTTGGAATCGTATCGTGCTCTGATTGCTGCCGATTTCCACCCAGTTCGCACCGTTGAGTTCCATTGGTACTCTGCTGAGGTAACTTTACAAGTGCAATGGGTGATCTGTATTCATTCTAAACCTCATCAGGAGGGGGGTTTACTTGGTTCACAAGCTGTTGCAAAGGACTATGAAGCCCGCTCAGTAAACGTTATTGGAATGAGCCAGGTATTATCCCAGATGAATATTTGCATAAGGGCTCACCAATCACCCTCCAGTTTGATATGACCGCTTGGGTCAAGGTCAGTGTAATTATATATTTATATTCACGACTTTGACCTGGAGATACTAGCGCGGTACAAGAGAGGAAGTCGGCATAATCACTGACTTTACTGACCCAAGGTACTTCCCTTGCTTATACGTATCTCGCATTCTCACTTACGAACACTTCAGCCTCACAAACTTCAACAAAGAACTTGTTAATTTATACCTTGACATTCCATTTGTGGAGGTGGGTAATGAAGCTAGCCAGACACTTATCGTCGCTCATTATTGAACTTCTAGACTAAATGCGGATACGCCTGTAGCGATCAGTTAAGATTCCCCTTGCCACGACCGGCCACATGTTGATGAAAGCCTCTAATTATATAGTGCCTCATGGAGGAAGGCCGGATATCCTGCAACTTTCACCATTGGTACGTGTAGGTTTACTCGTAATGTTCAATTTGACATGCTTGCTGGTCAGAGAGCTCCTTTGAAAATTCAAACAGAAATATTCATTCGGCCAACGAGTACGGGTCTAACTGCTATTCAAAAAACAGCATAAGGCTCATTATTCTCACAGCCGCATCGATATATCAGACGAATTTAGCTTTTCCCATATGTTGGAATTTTCCAAGCTTGCTGTCGCTTTTGCTGTGGAATTAGGTGGTTGGTCCAAGTCAGATTAGATGACGTAACCAGTTGGCCCCACGGCAATTGATCATGCTAGAATAAATCTCCTGCTTACCTGGATGCCGCCTTCCTCGCATGTACAATCGATAAATTATACCCAAATGATATCAGGGAGATTCTCCACATCCATTGATGCTGGTTCTCGGAGTTAAGGACTCATACATGGATGGAGTCTACCTAAAGGATGTTTCCATGATGATCTAAAAACGTTAATGTATCTTTCCCAAAGCAAATGATCTCCGATTTGGTGAATACCGTGTGCACAACGGGTTCCACACGCTGATGCTGTACTTTCACAACCGGGGTCTGCCAGAACGGTGAGTGGTGGTTCCTTTATCGACCGGCGGTAAGGGCCCAATGCCCACCTGAGTGCTGCGATAATCCCAAACACAAATATACCCGTCCGGATACCCTTTGACAAAATAGCTGTGATGTGTGCTGCCTCGCGAATACCGCGAAGCAAGGGGGCCTACGTGCCTATAACCGAAGTGACAATCTGGGGCTCGGTCGAGGCCGCGTTTTCTGCGATCATCAAATATATGCACCTGGGAATCGAGGTGACTCGTCTATGGGCCATCCTCTATTGGTGACCCGATCAACAGCCATTTCTGAATCAACTGACCTCTAGGATTGTGATGTTTGGTGCTTGTGGGTGAATGTGAATCTGATATACGGGATTACTCAAGGGCACCGACTTGGGTTTTTCGGTCAGGTGGTCCAGGTCAATATTCAAAAAATTCCTGCCTGCTGCAACGAGGATTTGGCGTCCCCGAGAAGCCAGTGCAAACGGTGCTGTGGTGACTTGAGTGATCCTTTCACTCGTGGCGCTCCCGTGATCATCAAGAAGTGTCCAGCGTCTTATCGATTTGTCGTAGCCCCCGGTGAAAAATCTGGCACTTTTCCCTGACGAACACGCAGCTGCCAGGCAGCTTACCAGCGCGGCCCCCTTTGTGTCGGGCTTGCCGCACCTCACAGGCCTGCTGTGGGGCTTATGACTGAGTTCTATTTTGCGGGGTGATCGATCCTGCGAATCATTAATAACGGTAGTTGCCAGCCATATCAGAATCAGAAGTACTTTGTTCATCCGAAGTAGTGAGATTTGCTGGGGGCCATCTCCATACCCCACCACAACTGCATCACCAACCACACATGCATCTTCGACATGCTGATAATATTCCTGACAAGGCATCGAATATGAAGATATTCTATGTCTGTGCATAGATCTCGGTTAGTATGCCGGATGACGTGCACGGTTAAGAACACCTGCCGTTTTATTGGATGGAAAAAGTGTGTGTCCGCTCGCATGGATACAGTCACTATTGGCAGCTCAGGATCCGGAAGAATTAAAATCCTCCTGGCACGATTGAAAGGGGTTTGAGGGACTCGACTCAGGGCGGGAACATCCAATGGTATAGCTTGAGTAGATCGGTGGGAGATGTTATCATCCGTGGGACGCCGCGAAACCGGTGGCGTAGAATCTTGACTGCGGACTATGGCTGACGGAGCAGAAGCTGGGTCGGCGGAGGATGCTGGAGCGGGACGATTTGAACGAGTACCAGAGATTTGGTTCCGTGGGACAGACCGGCGTTCGAAGTGATAACCAGAGCCCTGTTTGGATGAGGAGCCCAAAGTAGAGGAGGATCGTCGTGACTCTGCGGGAATTCCGAGCTCCTCTTGTGGAAGGTGAACTCCGGGGAAATGGCTGTAAGCCACAGAAGCCGTCCCTATGCTTGGTTGGTCAGAATATAACGTCTGCTCGTGAATTGAACGGCGTGAGGAGTCTGATGAGCTCGAGCTCGAGCTCGTGGAAATTGCCTAGATGGGTTGAGCCTGGATATATACTATACTCATTGGCATCTCATCACTGACCTCATCGCCATCCCCTGAGCGATCTTCTGTAAGGTCAATATATGATACTACGCGTTGTGCATCATTAGAGGGGTTCGAAGAACATCCCTTGTGCTGAGCACGATGCCGCATTTCCTGAGTTTGATCTGAAGGCCGTTCAACCGCAAATCGAATACGCGATGACTGCCAATGTGAGGGTTGCTCCATATTTTGAAAGGTCTCATATGCGGAATCTGTGATAAACGAGGTAAGGAATTGAACAGTTGCGACTTGCTCAAACAGGGTGATAGCTCTAACGCTAGACCACATCTGGGTTGAGAACTGGAAAACTAACGCTAACCACCTACTCACACGGAAGGGGAGAAATTGTGGATTGACAAGAGTAGTGAGATATCCTGGACGTGAGTACCAGACGGTAGCTCCCTGAACACCAAGGTAGTGTCGCGGGCATTCCCAGAGACACCAACGTCAGAAGATCCGCCCTTGAGCTGGCATGTGTCCTTAATTTCGTTGCCACTACTTGAGGAACCCACACGCGTTGAACTGTTGTGAACCAAGGGATCAGCCCGCCTCCGGTAACGTGGTGGGATAGCATCGACATCGATCACGTCGACTCTTGCGCGAGGGTGGGTTGCCGCAGAAACGTTGGTACTGGTCGATATCCTTCTATTCTCCACCATCGGTTGCATTGGAAGGGGTTTGCTAGCCACCGGTGTTTTTTTCCCCCAATTGATCACGACACCTTCTGGACTGTACAGTGTATTTGAGATGATTGGCTTTGCTCTCTTTGATAAATTGAGTTCTTACAAAGCGCGAGCACCCATAGGTCTTTTATCTTGCATTGCCTGGCCCCCCAATTCACTTTCGGGAGACCCTCGGTGCCGTTTCTTATCTGGATAGGCCTCAACTGTGCGCCGTTTCCTCGGGCCGTCGTAGTGAATGTGTGGCCACCAGTCGTTCATTGAAGATATGTAGATGTCCGGCTGGCTCTTTGAGTCCAACCTTTTGCTCGCGTTATTTGTTCATGTTATCGTGAGGTATCGGGGTCCCACTGCACATTCTTGCTCGCGACATAATCAGCAACAGATTTCGGTGGTGGGTGGACCAGCGGGGGCTATCAACGATCTACACGGGGAGCGGAGGGTTACCAGGTTGCACATTGGTAACACCTGAAGCCCACCCAAATTCATGAGGCCGCCATTCAAAACCATGTGGTCAGGACCCCGGCCAGCACCAACCAAACAATGCAACCACCATTGTTGTGACCTAACCCAACCCCACATCCTCACCTGCATAATGGCTGAAGATTCTCAGCCAAACGAGAGGTTATTGATTCGCAACCATGACCACGTTGTGCCCGCTATTCGAACCACTAGAGGCAATTTCAGGAAAGGTCCTCCGCGAAGGGACCTGACATCCCAGAGACCACCGTCGTATGCATCCCGCCCAACTAGTAGAGCTTTGGCGGGGTTCCAATCACAAAGTTTTCATGATGCGCGAGTCCCCCAGACCTCAGGGAGCATGCTTCGCCCAAGGAATACCAGGTTCGAGCAGATTGCGGTCGAATTACCACACTATTGCTGGAAGGGTGTCCCGAGGAGTTATCAGAGCCGACGTAGGTTCATCGCGGAGCAGACTCAACGAATCGAGGAGGAACCTGGAGTCAGGATTCACTCGTTTAATTTTCAAGACCGCGCAATGGTATTCCGCTATTCCCGAGACCCTCATTTGACTCCCACCGAGGAGCAGCCCTCTCAGCCCAACACGCCTTTGGATCGATTTAAACCTCCGCCATCACCCATGTGTAGCATTAGTAGTACCCCCCGCACACCCGTGACCGAAATAGGGAAACTACCCCGACTACGTCCTGCATGTATTTCTGCCGACGAGGTAATCGTCGGTCACGTAAGAGAGGATCCAGATATGCACCCCCAGAACACATACATCGTTCGTCACTCCATAACAAATGCGGCTTACACCAATTGATATAGGATGTACTCGTTGAATCACAGGTGAATGGTGCAAAGGAAGCAACGGGAACCCCACTCTTTTCTCGCAATTCGACCACCCCGTTGCCCAAGCTATCAGAGCCTGGCCTGCATGTATTCTCCTCCGGAAATTTAACATTCCCGCCTTGGGAGTCCCCAAAGCAGACCCCCCTTCCGCGTAACACCCACCCACTCAACCATGTAACGACTAATCAGCCAGGCGATGTAATAATCATAGACGAGAGCGATGATGACTTCATTCCAGACCAACCGATAAATATCGAACATAATATCACCGAAACCCACCCCATCAATAGACGATTACTGGTTAGAGACACCGCCCGCGTACGACTGCTACCTCACGATAAATCTCGTCGTATACTCTTTCCTCCGTCTATCAACGGTTTATTCAACATTTCCATGCGTGGGCACATCGAACGACTAGATTTCTCACCCCTAAGGTCTGTACACCACACAATTACTTTATCGTGCCCTTTGCAACTGATGCAGACACCGACACACATTGGTTTCCCCCAAGTTGACGGAGGCAATCGAAGATGCCTGCACGTTAGTAGTCGGCAATGATGTGTTTGCCGTCCTCGGGCATCTGCGAGATACAAACCAGATATCCCTTTTCAATCTAGGTCACAGTCAGGTATGTGCTCCTGCCTTCCCCTCCACTAGATGTCACCATGACCTGTTACATAGTCCAAGTCTATATTTTCACTCGATCGACCTCGAAGTAACTTCAAGGGCGGTGTTAGCGCTCTGGCCACAATGATCCAGCCTCATATGTTCGCTAGTGGTGGCCACGACCATCTCGTGCATGTCTGGGATATAAACCCTGAGCTGTCTTCAGCTTCGCCCAAGCAGTTGGGGATCAAACACAGCTCACTTGTTCAGTCACTCCTAACCATTCGCGACACCAGCCAC
>QGOG01015911.1:0-13267 GCA_003313185.1 Collybia sp. MG36
CTGCGCGTTCGGACGTTCCATATTGCCCCACATCTCATTCAGCATGGTCTACTCATGAATGACCTGCGTTCGCCACCCTCTTCACGCGTAGCTTCCACTGGACGCGAATATGATTACCATAAAACTCCCCTCTATAAACGTGTCGCCAAAATTGCACGCTACATAACCCGAAAGGATACCACGCCTCATGGATCGTCTAAAATCCCTTCACAGGTGGTATTCAATGCGATGAAGAACCTGACTGCTGTACAAACATATTCTATTACTCTTGAGACTCGATCACCAGAACCCAATGAAGCCTTCCCCTATGTCGAGGATGCATGGCAAACGTTTGCACCAACTATTCGCAACCTCACTATACTGTCCACCCTCGAGTCGTTTCCCACTGTTATTCCCTCACCACCCGTTCCCTGCAAAAATCTAGAGGTTCTTTGTATTGTGATACCATCTTCCTGGGCAGCCGTCACAGAGGGTGGCCTTGCAGCAGTATCTGGCTTCATCAAGTCCTTCCAGCCAACTCTGCAAAGACTCACGGTTGAGATGTTCTTGGAGCACGACCTTAGGCATTTCTACTCGGAGTTGGGTTTTTTCGAATGTCTCCATTCCATTGACATGAAGGTTTCCCCTGGGCCAGTTCTCCCAGCTGTTATTGAATTTTTCAATAGGCATGGCGAAAAAATGCGCCACTTGGGTTTGCTAATGCAGCTCACTCATGGGGCCCAGCTTCTTGACTTTCGTCTTTCGGGGATCCACACTCCGCATCTCACCTCGCTGTCGATCAATGCCCCGGTTCTATCCACAAACTGGACCGAGAGTGGTCAATTTCTGGAAAGTGTCGCCCCCTCGCTCATGAGCATGTCCGTATTTGGGTTCATCTCCTTTGACGATCTCAAAATACTTTTGAGCTTCCTTTCACCACAAAACCGCCTCACAAGCCTAAATTTTGTTTGTCGTCTCGTCCTCGCCGAGCTCTTCGAGTGTATGGCGTCCAAACTCCCTGCCCTCCAGTCCCTTTGCCTCCAGACCTATGGCATTCTTCAATTCACTGATAATTTTGTGGACTATCCTCCACCAGGCGTGCGTAATACAACCAGTTTTTATGGGCAGTTGTAATCTAACGGGTGCGGGCGTCCCTACCATAGAAACCATTACCTGCCGCATTCATCCAAGAAATGCGCGATGCTCCTATCGCGGGCTGGCAATTATCAAATATTCGTATCACGCACCGCGAAAGAGTTCTCTGGGGGCTCATGGTTCTATTGGCGGAATGTGTTCCTGCGATCAAGAGCTTCGATGAGAGCGGGGAGATGACCACTCCAGATCTGTATTAGGCACTATCCGTCGATCCCCTGTGCGGATATCCTGCACTCAAAGCACGAACTTCTCCTAGTTATTTATCTTGGATTCAAACATCCCCCCACCGCTTGTGAAAAGCTAGGTGGGATACTTCAAAAATCATGGCGAGTCCCACACCACACACTTCAATACTACGTACTCCAGATTTGTGGGGAATTTACAGTTGAGGCGTCCTTACCCAGAAACTGACTAACAATCCGCGAGATCTACTCCGTCCCAGATTGTCACCATAATATCTCGGCCTCTGAAGATTTAGGTCGAGGACTTGTAAGCTGTCGGGTTGTACAGGTGGCTGTGGAGTAATCACAACCCCCGAACTATTTAGCCTGAAGCTGAAGCTGAAGGCCCAAAGTTCAAGCCCACGGTATCTCACACGGCTCAATTGTTCATGCACATAGTTCATTCCCAAAAATCGCAAGCCAGATCAGAGATGATTGATTATGACTCCACAAATGCGCAAGTGTTAAATGAGCAATGCGATAAGCTACGGCGATTAGAACACCAGAGGAATCGTCAGGACTAACACTACGGATCAGCCTAATACGTGCGGAGGTGGGGCTGCCACGCTGACTCGGAGCGAGCCCAACTGAAAAGTGAACCGGAGAAATATCAGATGATTGAATGGCGAGATAACCAAACCTACCAACCCGACGAAGCTGCTGGCCGGGCAACTCAGAACAATGGAATCTGCCGTCACCACGCGTAAAACATGAACCAAAGAGGGGACTCTCTCATAGCCCTCGCGAAGGTCGAAAGCAGGTGGCACAAGACCGACACAACTCCGGTTACCGCACAGGACGGGGGTCCATCACGGAGTCCACCTAACAGTGGACATGCGATACCTGCTAAGGTGAGTGATCATACTCCGCCGCACAAGAGCCACGGCATGTCCTACTTCATAGGTCAACTGGCCAGTACCAGACTACCAACGATAGTGAAGAGCTGCATCTTCACCCCTACTCAGTCGAGTCCGAATAGCCTTCAGACCCTCAAAGTTCTCCGGGTCCCCACCGTAGCGTGATTATCCATATTACATCGGCGCACCCGGAGGCACAACCGCCGTATCCTTCATCACGGGTAAGGCATCCCGCATCTCCACATTCACAAGTTGAATTTGACTGACGTACGGATGAGGTTATTGAAAAGAACCCACAAATGGCCAGCGGACCCAGTGATGATGCACACTTCTTCATGCTATAATGTTAGTCAGTATTTTAGTTCGACCAGCGCGCTGCCCGAGGCTTCTTGCATCAGAACATCATATCAGAGGTATCACCAGTGCACTCAAAGAAGCCGGATAATTACACCGGTAGTCTCGCAAGCGGTCGAATGGAATTCCAGCGTGTCTTAGTACATGTAAAATGGGCCACCAACTTGAATAAGAATACATGCATGCGCTCCTCACGGAATGATAGCGGACCATAGTGCTATAAACGACAATATCGCCATCAGGGCTATATCGAATGCATGGATTTCCGCCGCATTTTTCGCTGGTTGGCCAGTTGAATTTGATGAAGAGGAGCCTGCCCACAAACGGAGGCCGCGAAAGTAGGTGTGTTGTGTCGTTGGTGTTGACCAACTTGGATCTGAACCTGCAGAAATGGTTATACGGGCTCGTGCCGGGCTGTTAGCGGGGCTACACTTACCTCCGAAGAATGTTCTGTGTTGTGTTTTTAGTGCAGAAGCCAAAGGTATGAAGAATAAATTTACGAGAAATAGAGCCCATTGACAGCCAACGAGGAGCTTTTCCGAAATTGCAAATTCTGCTGCGAAATGACTTGCTGGTCGTTGAAGCTAGAGGAGGAATAAACACCCAGGCTTGTGACTGAAATGGATGACGGGTCAACTAACAACACTTGCAAATTCCCGTTCGCTATCTCGGGGGGGTTATTTAGTTGCACGAGCATTGTGATTCGGTTCCACCTGATGGAAGTTGAGAATAGCGTGACGGTTGAGCCAACCAACCTACTGCCCGCCAATGATGCTGAACGCACCACGGGAAATACTAATCCCAAAGTCAGAATTGCAAATTATAGATTTTTGTGAGCAAAGGTTGTCAGGTGTCGGAATGTATGCATAGGCTAGTAAGTTTGGTCATCAGTGACACTATTCCGCGGGGTGTGTCGGGAATGGGCCATACCTTCACCTGCCCCTTTCTGTCTCCACATCAGCCGAGTGCTGAAGCAATCCACGCCATCGGCCTCATTTCCACCACTGCAACCGGTTTGGTTGAGCCCGCCCCTCAAACCAGGAAGCTTGCCTCCCTTCACCCAGTCAAATCCGGCATCGAAGGCGACTTCGTAAGAAACCATCATGGATCCAAAGGCTTCGCCGGTTGTGTTGAAAAGACTGTACCACTGACTCCCACCTGTATCATGTGAGTAACTTCCAGCGGGGTATGTTACTTGTAGAACTGGCCCAGTCGCATTCGACCCGGAGCCCGGAGCAGGCTTCGTAGGGAATGGGTCATTAACAAATTCCAAATTGCTGGTGCCATCTTGAATCCGGCCCTGGGCCAATGACCACTGGGAAACCATTAACGATTGCGCATTGGAGCTGGCCTGTGTTGCTGATGGAAAGGGAAGGGTTGTGCTGGTTGTGAGTGAGAATTGAGTTGCTAGAGATTCCGGGGTAGCTTGTAATGCGGCCACCTGATGGGTATATAGGATGGCTAGTGTTAGGGATTGTGTTGTGAATATACGCATGTTGGATAATTGCTTCCGGGGCCGGCCCCTGTGCTGATACAGTGATAAGTTATAATGTCGCTTGGTGGGCGGGATTAAGTGGTTTGTTGACACGTGATGTCTATACCTGTGTGATAATAATAATATTGGTCTCCAAAGTCCCTTCCAGTTTGACGAATCCCAGTACCACAATTGCAACAACCAAAACCTATGGTTTAGTCGAGATGTTCGGACCGTCAACCAGAGCGAGAGATAGGAGTGCAGCTAGCCATGAGGAGGGGGAGACGCGAGAACCCCTGCTAGGCAGTTCAGCGAACGAGGAAACGATCTTTGCTGTTCAAGATTCAGACGATGAAGATGAAAGCAGTGGAGTCCTTGGCGACTACGATGGAGGAACGAATCCCCGCGGTGTTAGGTTCAAGGAGGATGTCCAGGTTATTGCCCCATCTCTAAGGTCGACGACGTCGAGTCGTGAAACAGGTGTGTACGTGTCAGGACTATGATTTCAGGCTGTCCTCAGCCCTTGCCAGAATATGAACTTGACTCTGATGAAATTGAGGACGGGAGTGAGTTGGACGATAGACTGGTGCAGACCCGTCGAGGACACATGGATCAATCCATGCCTCTTCTGGTTGGTCTCTTTGATACCTCCGCGTCGCGCCGCAGTCTGGAGCAACCCCTCCCAATTCATCTCTCAAATGGACATAATGGGATGTTAGAAAATCACATCGACTTGGACGAGCTTGCTGCCAAACAGGTTGCTGGAGGCGGAATGTTTGATTCTGTTGCGAACATGGCCAATTCTATCCTTGGTGCAGGTAGTCATTGTTCATTATTTACAGTGGATTATCCTTACGGCTATTTTGTTCCCAGGAATCATTGGTAAACCCCATGTCCATGCCAGTTTGATAACTCTAAATTATCAAGAACGCAGGACTTCCTTACGCTATTAGCCAGGCTGGCTTCGTTACTGGCTTGATACTATTGGTGATCTTATGTGGTGTCACGGATTGGACAATACGACTCATTGTCGTCAATGCAAAACTCAGTGGAAGGCATTCATACATTGACATTATGAATCACTGTTTTGGATCGAGCGGACGGGCGGCCGTTTCCTTTTTCCAGTTTGCTTTCGCCTTTGGAGGTGCGACTGTTTTATTGCATCTGCTGATATGTTCACGAACTATCAAATATTTGTAGGAATGTGTGCTTTCGGCATTATCATTGGTGACACTATTCCCCACGTTATCCGTTCATTATTCCCCACACTCCACACGATACCCGTGTTATCACTCCTCACCAACCGCCAATTTATCATCGCACTGTGTACCACCTGTGTCTCATATCCACTCTCCCTTTATCGCGATATTCACAAACTCTCACGAGCGTCTGGGCTCGCTCTTATTGGAATGCTCATTATCGTCGGATCTGTGCTTATAGAGGGACCACATGTCACTCCTGATCTCAAAGGGGATCCTTCAAAACGTTTCTCAATCATTGGTCCAGGCATCTTCCAAGCCATTGGAGTAATCAGTTTCGCGTTCGGTAACACACGTTTTCATATTTTCGTGGTTAGTTGCTAAATTATTAAACAGTTTGCCACCACAATTCACTGCTGATATATGGAAGCCTACGCACACCAACCCTAGATCGGTTTGCCAAGGTGACACATATTTCCACGGCACTCTCTCTGGTCTCTTGTGCTACATTGGCTGTATCAGCCTTTGTTGTATTCACAGACAAAACCCAGGGAAACATTCTCAACAACTTCTCCCGAGTAGGCGGCTGCGGCTTGTTTCCTCTGTACCTTGCTGATCAATACTGTGCAGGGGGATACAATGATCAACATTGCGCGGTTTGCTTTTGGCTTGAACATGTTCACCACACTCCCACTTGAATTATTTGTTTGTAGAGAGGTACGTGGAGTAGCCTAATTTTAGGACTTACATATCACTCATCGGTTGATACCAGGTTGTAGAACAATACTTCTTCTCCCATGAGGAGTACAGTCCCCAACGACACGTCTTCTTTACCACAACAATTCTGTATGCCTCAATGCTTGGTGAGTCCATTACAAAGTCCAAAACAATATGGCTCAATATAGTCTTTCATCAAGTTGCAATGATCACTTGTGATTTGGGAGTCATGCTTGAAATCACTGGAGGTGTATCAGCGACCGCCCTTGCGTACATCTTCCCCGCCGCTTGTTATCTCAAACTCTCAGATCCTAAGACCCCATGGCATAGCCGCGCCAAATTGCCCTCCGTCTTGTGTGCTGGATTTGGTATAGCTGTCATGGCTATATCACTCTTTCAAGCCCTTGGAAAAACATGGACACCAGAGGGTGACGCCCAAATGTGCATGTAGCATATTTTCATTTAGATGACAGACTACACAATCTGGATTGGATTAATATACAATATAATTATTTTGGACTCGTAACATTATTCAGCTCTGGGATGTCTTCGAGTTTTTCGAGTTGAGTTCCTCCGGTCTGGCTTTCGACAACAGACAGCGGGGAAACGTTGAGTTCCTTGTAAATGCTCCATAGGTGTTCAATACGCTCGCGCGGTCGCTGATCAGGCGAGCAATCTTCGGGGTCACAAACCAAGACCCAAACAGCGTCGTAACCGCCCGCTATGGAACAATGGAGCCACGATCAAGACTTGAAAAATCTCGAAGGCCTACCTCCAGGAACCCCTCCACCCACTATGCCTGCCTGAGAGACACAAGCATCAAGCAATTTTGTCTGCTCTGCCGGCTCGATGGGCACCCCGGACAACGTACCCATTTCTCGCATCTTGGCACGCACGGCTTGAGAAATCCGGTGGGCTTCATAAAATGTTGAAACAATCGGCTCTTCCGCAGGCGGCTGCCACGGGTTGGCAACCCACTACCACCCACAAAAGTCGGCATTTGATCAGAGAACAGATCGATTAACCCACCTGAATAGGTTGCAGTGAGGATATATATTTTACGGCACTCGCGTAGTTTTCGGTATCTTGGTCATACAATTTGCTTAGGTGTAGAAGTGTTTGCGCCAAAGACTGATTTAGTTGGTCAAGGGATGTCCATAATGCCTTAGCTGTTAATAATGCGGAATGTTCATAAATATATGGGGAAAGCAGGTGGAATACACGAACCCTCCATGCTGTTTTCTTCGCGCCATTTCAAAACTTTCCCTACCAGAGAAGGGGTGTCGCTTCCGGCATCAACATCTGCGAGCATAATCCTCGTGAGAGGCGGTAGTTTGAATGGTTCCACGGAATAATTCCAAGCTTGATTTGAAGGGGACAATATCGGAGCGAGTTTTTGCGTGTCCTACCCACCAACCGCGCGTCAGAGGATCGTAATACCCGGGGAAAACACAATACCGAATCGCTGTTCATTAACCCGTGTATAACCGACGGATCGAAGCGTGTGTAGAGGTGGCTCCCGAACACGGCCGCTGAGACGTCGAAACCACTCCCGATTTTTCCCTGGGCAAGGCAATGCACGTATTGGGCAAGGTTGTGTGCCAACCGTCGTCCCTCTGTATTTGGTTCCGAGAATGAAGATGCAGGTATCACGCCGAGGTGCACAAGCAATCCAGACACCAACGAAGTGATAAGGGCGGCTGAAGAACCCAGCCCAGTTTTATGTACCTTGGATAGGGGCACTCCCGTGAAGTTGAACGGGGGTATTTTTAACAAGGATTCCAACGTGCGTGGAAGTTCCATGGATTCCAGCTGACAACAGAGGTGAAGTTTGTGTAATAGGAGTCGTTATCGGTGCCAACCTTGGCTCTTTGGGAGTAGAAATCGTTGTCACCGACTATAGCAACATCAACGCCTTTCGACAGTGCCGCCTTCACATGAGGAAGGCCCATTATTTCCGTAGCCAGAGTGAGGGTATTTTGAATAGCAAGTTGAACGAAGTTATTCTTGCTTTCGCTTAATTGAACATATATGAGCAAACTGGAATCGGGTCATGATAACCACTTACTTTTCGGGTGCAGGGTCAACAGAGATGAATGAACCAAATTGGACGGAGTACTTCCATTTAGCCTCTGTGAACTGTGGTGACCGTACTTGTACACTATCACTCGTTGCTGCGCTATCACGGATGACAGCGTAGAATCGCGAAGAAGTGGAGATGATGGTGCCAGAATACAGGGGATCGAGCACCAGATAGCCCCCGGCGATTAGCACCTTTCCAGGAGATGAAATGACTGTAACGGTGGACATGGGTTCGGAGGACACGCTCCTAAAGATCCAACATGGGTCTTATATATTTCACTCAAGTACCACCTTCGTTTTATCTTCATGACTAAGCCCGCTTCGATCGCGGCTACCATTAACCACCAATGGAAATGGATCAATTCTCGGGCCATTTGGTATGCCCCGAGAATTCGTGTACGAGAACCAAATATAATTTGCGGGCTGCACAAAAACTCGTAACAAGTGTCGCGATGGCCACGCATGGAATGAACTATCTCCCACCGCGTGAAAACCAGGCCTTTTGTTGACCGCAGGTATCATTGGTGCAACCAGGACACCGAAGTCCTAGTTGTGTACTCACGGGGCCTTTACCCGCAGAACAATCACGGAGATGCTGCGCGGCAATATCTGCTAGGGCGCGTATGAATACCGGTGATTCGTTTAAGGATTCCGCCCTATAGATTTCAATTCCGTGCTGAGGGATGAAGACGCATGAGGTGAAGCAGCCCGTGATTATGTGAAGGACTTACCTCCTTCGCCTCTTTCATATATTCTAAATCAATTTCGTATAAAGTCTCAATATGATCACTCGTAAATGCAATCGGAACTATGACGACCTGCTTCTTCCCAAGGCGCGCCAGCCCCTTTATGGCATCACCGGTCTGCATGCCCATCCACGCTGATGGGCCAACCTGGGATTGCCAAACCAAACGGAATGGGTTTGAATGCCCGAGCCTATCCATCACTGCGGAAACAGTGGCAGAAACTTCAAGGATGTAGGGATCCCCTCGGTTTACAACCGACATGGGCAGTGAGTGGGCCGAGAACAGCAAAACGGTATCCTTCCTAGCAGTTTCGGGGAATTTTGCTAGAGCCGCTTCGATATTTTGAGATACAGCCTATAGGAGTCACAAAGAGGCCAACGAACGCGGAAGATTTCGCTCACCTCAATAAACCCCGAGTGTGTCCCCCAGCGATCAATTACACTCCACTGGATGTCATTGCTCACCTCACCCGTCTTCGCGCGTCTAAATAGTTCATTTAAACTACTTCCAGTGGTGCTACAGCTGTATTGGGGATACTGTGTGAACGCAACAGCCCGCTTGACACCATCGGCCTTCATTTGTCGCGCGGTTTCCTCCGTAAGGGGCCGAACATATCGGAACGCGACATAGGATTTGTGAGGTGCCGTTTCGGGATGCAATTCGTCAAGGAGTCTAGCCATGCCTTCGCCCTGTATCTGGGTATACCGGAGGATTGGTGAACCTCCACCAATGTCCGTATATTGTTGCTCAATCTGGGGTGTGCGGCGTCGTGCAATAATTGGCGCCAAGAAGCGCTGAAATGGAAGTGGAATAAGATCACCATCTGAGAATAGGTTGTTCAAGAAGTCGTGTGTTTCCGCAACCTGGCCGCAGTTGAAGTGACGTATCGAACATTCAAATCCAAACGTACGGTTGCGGGCCCCCCCATGTTCATCATGACAATGGCTAGGATGAAATTTAGAGTGGACGGAAACACTTTGAAATCAATGAAGCCGAACCTGTTGGACTGGCCATAGTGGTCAGCATTGGAGTAAACTTGGTGAGAATTGCCAGCGCCGACTTACCTCTTTCCCAAAGTCGATGGCTTATGAAGCGACGCGAATGAGCGTGAAATTGAGCGTGAAATTGAGTTTGTGCGATGAAAATTCATGGCCGGCAGAGACCTATGTCCCAATGGTAGATATGAGGGTTGGGGAAAGATTTACAAGTGAAGACGGAGGGACACTCCGGGTTCTCGATCGGCTGCCACAAATGGATCGCCTAAATGGTTTCGACGCGTGGGAAGATGTGATTCAAGTCCTGCCCAATCATGGTTTCCTAAAACAAAATTTGGACACGGCCAATGGCCAACCCTCAGGATTTACAGGGCGGGTACAGCTATACATCTATCCAACCGGACTGTGATTACAGCCCGGATCCGGTTATCATAGGGTAGTTCCATTCTACCATGCCTACTAGCTGAAGCCAAGGTTCGGCTGTTTCTCCTCATCCATATCGGCTTCCAGGTTCTCACTGTCCTGAGAATCCCCTAGCATTTCTTCGATCGACTGCCTCCGTCTATACCATTGTACCATTGGTAATGTTATGCAGGAGAGGCATATCCAAACTGTTAGTACCCCAAAATTCAGGGCCACTTTGTGCGTTTTAGCAGGTGAATCCCTAGGGTGAGGTGAGACTAACATTGATTTTTACCGTCCAACGCAATCGCCCGAACTGCTCTTGATATGTTGTAGAATGGCGAAGCATAACCATAGATAAATACTTTGGGTAGAGCTTCGATTGGCCACAGACAAACAGCTACATTCCCTGGAAGATAATTAGCAGATTCGGGGAACGAGAGGGGGAATCGTACCAATGATCCACAACATGAGGAAGATCTGCATAGCGGTGTCCGTCAGGAGAGTTATTGTACTTTCGAGAGCCAAGCCGCTGGAGGACAGTCAAGCCAGCCAAAACTTCAGTAGGAGATGGACTGACGATGCCGTCATCCCAAACCACGATATCATCCAAAAAATGACAAAACCAGAATGGCCAAACCTAGTCGCCGCTATTTAGTATCGCTCATCACTAGTTTGATAAATTATATACTCACTGGCGCTGGAGGGGCAATCCGAAAGCAAGGGATAGGAGGGTGTAAAATACCTAGATGTCGGAAGATTTAGGTTCGATCCAAATGAGGGGGTGAGTCGTACAGAAATAATCAAGTATATCAAAATCGGAGTGAGTAGACGTAGGCTGAGTAGTGAGCCAAGTGTGAGGCTCCGCTCCAAACCAGAATGGACACGAGCCGATATTGCTGAGTCCTTTGCATCAATGGTTGAGCCATCAATAGCTCGACGCGGGGTGATAGGGCTCACCGCCACAATGAAAGACAGAATCAATAGGTAGATCAGACCGCTGAAAATTACTGCGCCAGCTCTGGAGTTCCGGACTTAGGTGCTGGGAATAGGATTCAGGTGGTACCCACATGGATGTATCGAACGGGCGGAGGTTGTTCAGCGTATAATATAAAGGCCGGACCAATGTTTCGGGGGCTATGGTTACGGGGCCATTAGTTTGATGGAGGACATTCGAGGCAAATTGTACGGCAAATGTGTGGGTGATTGTGTTTAGATGTGACTCGATCTGTCAGCTCGTTAGCCAGGTTAAACTAAATAAGAACCACCACAGACGATGGGTCTGAGAAGATTGCGACTAGATGAGCATAAGTTAGAGTCAAGTGCGAGATGGCGGGGACTCGGGGGTGTACTAAGCATTTTCGTTTCTGGCCTCTGAGGCGTAAAATATGATGGCCGATGACGGATCATAAGATCGATCCAACGTAAGGCTAGCATTAAGCCTCGCTGTTGATCCCGCGGCAACTAAAGGATAATTTCAGGAAACCGACATGACTAGATCGGAGATGCTTACTAGACACAGCTGCCCAACACTTTTCATCAAGAACCGCCGCCACGAGATCACTCTCCCCATTCGGGAAGGCACTTGCTGGACGAACCCGCCATGTCAATCCTTGCCTTGAGATATTGGTGAGTTGCTGGGATACAAATCTCCCAATTTCTTGACCATCAAAATCCTTGTGAATATGAGAAGCGTCATTAGTGTCACGGGGGATACGAAAGCGTACTACAATCCAAGTATCAAGGCTGCGTACGGGCAACCTCCACGATGAAGCCCAGTACAGCGCAAATACCGTAAACACCACCACAAGGAGAATGGCAACTCTCTGCGCCAAAAATTTGAAGTAGATTTCCCGGGCTTTAATCATGCCCGCATCATTGTCCCAGAAACTTTTTGAAAATGGTCTATCGCTAGCTATCCCAGCGGCCCTCAGACTGACAGGGGATCGTGTACGCGTCGATGAATGGCTTGGTGGCTCCTGGATCACCCCAGATGATTTGCCCATGCTGTTGTTTCCAAGAAGAAGTGTGGAGAGGAAAGAATGTGATCAGCTGAACTGTTGAAACAATTTATTTTGATGTCAGATATTCAGATTTCTGGAACACGAAGACGAAGCTCAAGAAACAGCCCACATTCAATGTGATCGACAGAGTCAAGCGACACGGATCTAAGCAGTCTTCATTTATCGTCCATTGATATTGAGGGTTGAGATCCTTGAGATGGCTTGAAGCCGCCATCCCTGAACATGACGCATATCAGATCAAAGTATTGAATGTTGAATCACCCCTTACCCTCTGAGCCCAGTGGGAGGGGTTCGTAGGCTGATCAGTTGCTCAATAGCAGCGCATAAGAAACCCACTGTTTACTATCTTGAGCGGCCAGATGTTTCCTTTCAACTTCTTTGTGATTGTGTTCTCGGGAGCGATGTGCCTGGTTCCCAACAGTTGTCAGGCACCTGGCCAGTGGCCCCTCAACCATGACTTGTCTCCCCTTGTCATTGCATAAGTGGTTAGCTTTGGGCCTCGCGCAGGGATTTCATTTGTTCGGCCGTAGCGTATCAGCATCAGCCGCATTACAGTATCAAAGTTATTGTTGGCTCCTAAAATCTGGCATGGGGGTCGTGCTATCACTGTTCAGTGTCCCAGACTGGAACTGATGGATAGGGCACATGTTAAAACTGGACTCTGCAGAAATATGTAAGAATGGTCCGTTGGTACATTTGGAGGAGCGGCTATTAAAATACAACTGAGAAGGCCCTAGGCCAGGAACAATGCCAAAAGTCATCGCCTAATTGTTGACGGATTGAGTAATGGAAAGTTTTAGGTGATTCATCTGCTCAGGGTGCTTGACGGTCCCGCCCCCCTTTGGGTGGGCCTGGGGTGATGGCTGGGCGCTGGCAGATGGGACACCGCCCAGACACGTCCGTGAGCCACGGGTCTAAACAAGATTGCTGGGAAGATGTAAGAAGATAAATTGTGAATGGCATAGATGTACGAACATGGAAGACATGACCACAAGAGAGCAATCTCAGAGGCTGGGCGCCTTCACCAGCATCTTCAAGCCTCAACTGCTCCCGCGCCGTTTC
>QGOG01015972.1:0-16702 GCA_003313185.1 Collybia sp. MG36
ACGAGTCGTATTCGAAACGAGAGCGTCGCAAAAAACTTGACTGGGAAATCCGACACTCTATTGCTGCTCAAAATGACATCCGCGAGCTACCTACGCCCAGGGAACAAAACGAAAGAGAACCAGAAGCTAAAGCAAATAATTATGAATACAATGAGGATTTGATACGAGAGCAGCTCGCCCGGAACTACGTGTTCTTTGGCGAGGAGGGCATGTCAAAAATTAGAGGCAAGACGGTGGTTATCATCGGCTGTGGCGGCGTCGGGAGTTGGGCTGCAGTCATGCTCGTCAGATCGTACGCGCGAGTTCTTTTTTTTTTTGCAATGCTAACCAGGATTTTTGAAGTGGAGTATCCAAAATTCGGCTTGTTGACTTTGACTATGTCACGCTGTCCTCGCTCAACCGTCATGCTACTGCCACCTCAAACGATGTGGGCACACCAAAAGTGACGTGTATTGAAAAAACATTGAAGGAAATAGCTCGCTGGGTAGAAGTTGATTCAAGGATTGATATATGGCGCAAGGAAGAGGGCGGTATGCTATTAGAGGGCGCGGATTGGGTCATAGGTACGTTATTAGTATTACTCCAAACTCGCGATGGCTAAGATGTTGTCCAGACGCTATCGACAACATCCAAACGAAAGTTGATCTGCTCAAATATTGCTACGACAACAGCATCAAGGTCGGTCTTGACCATGACCTCACCGTCCGAATTTAAGACAGGGGGCCCCGCAAGGTATTTTCCTCCATGGGTGCTAGTGCCAAGTGCGATCCGACGCGTATACAAATAAGCGACATTTCGCACACGATCTACGATCCATTAGCACGTTCGGTTCGCCGCCGACTTCGCCTGTTGGGTGTGCCATCTGGGATACCAGTAGTCTACTCCACGGAAGTTCCAGGTGATATAAAGCTTCTCCCTCTACCCGAGGAAGAGTTCCAGAAAGGGCCTGTCAAGGAACTTGGGGTATACGATGACTTTCGCGTGCGGATATTGCCCGTCTTGGGTATGTTCTATTCGCTATTCGCCTCTCGATATAGTACGTATATGAAACTTACCATAGGTTCCATGCCATCGATATTCGGTCTTCATATAACCACGTTCATTCTATGCGAAATGGCCGGAAAGCCGATTCTGAACCCACTGCCCATCAAGAATCGGAAGAAACTCTATGAACGCCTCCTTCGCGACCTCCTCCACAGAGAAATCACACATACCGGTCAGCCTATCAAGTACTTGGTTTCATTCTAGCATTTGATGGATTCTGATGCTTGATTCAAGTAAACTCCCAATTGACGAGGGCGACGTGGCCTTGATACTCGAAGATTTACACCGCGGCCGCTCTGTAATCCCACCTTTTAACGTGCCCGCGCGTCCTGTTCTCGTGAGATGGAACCTGGCCGAACCCCTTACTGTTGAAAATTGCGTTGTGATGGAGCATGGAGAGGCCCTAAAGCATGCTGAAGCGTCGCGAACATCAGAAGGGCAATATGTGCACCCCAGGGCCATCTGGGGTACGGAAGCTCAGGAAGTGGTAGAACGCAGGGCAGCAGAGTTTCAGATCATTCGGCAGTGGGTGATGTAAACTCGGCTGTGGACGTACCCCCAAAAAAATTAAGATTCTTGTCACTTATAAACGCTGGCGGTCAGATAAGCCACTTGCCCTTGCCTTTGTACTGCAAAAATGAAGATGGAGAGACCAGTATTTCAGCCAACATCACCCGAGGATTGGTCGAGGTCCGACTATTATCACAACTCGTTTCTCATACCACCAGATGATATCATGGACAAAGTCGTTGCCAATTGCGCCGCCCATGGCTTGCCTGACATCGCGGTGACGACAGCTCAAGGCAAGTTTCTCAAGCTGTTGGTGGCTTCCATCAATGCCAAGAAAATTCTGGAGGTGGGAACCCTCGGCGGGTGCGTATGATGTCAATTCGTGGTTGCTGTAATCATCTCAAAGCCGTTGTGAACAGCTACTCCACGATTTGGCTAGCGAGGGCACTTCCGGATGATGGGGAGTTGTTGACGCTGGAGTTGTCCGAGGAGTTTGCACAGGTGCGCAACCAGCATACACGGTGGCTTCGCTGACTTTAGATGTCTCACACAAGGTCGCGCGGGAAAACATCCACCTCGCCGGACTCTCATCTAAAGTGAAAATAGCTGTGGGACCCGCAATCGATTCCCTGACCCAATTGCAACCGGATGCCCCCTTTGATTTCATCTTTATCGATGCGGACAAGCCGTCCAACCTGAGCTACTTTGTTGAAGCGAAACGTCTCGTGCGTCCTGGCGGTATCATTGTATGAAGTCTTGTCAAAATCTCCGCGGTATCGTCAGTTGACCGTGTATTTTCAGTTCGTGGACAATGTCGTCTGGTACGGTCGGGTCTCAGACCCATCATTTTCAGACCCCAACGTTGAAGGAGTAAGAACCCTACTGAGAGGAATACAGAACGATCCAGACGTCGATGCAACGACAATAGCTACGACCGGCGAGAAGGGGTATGATGGATTCCTTTACGCCATCCGTAAATAAAGGCGTTGACAACGTTCTATCCATCTTACGCCATGGGGGGAATGGAATCAACATTGCGACTGTCAAACATCGAATACATGTGCTATAACTACATTGTGTGTTCTAGGCATGATACAAATCTCAACGATCATAAATAACATAAGCTGACCCGGCGACTGCGCCGGGGATATACATGGTATGGACAAAGGGCGGGCCAGGCCTGGTGTCGAGAAGCTACTCTGGTACCGGGTTCCAGACCCGGTATTAGGTCAAGTGCGTTAGAAGCGCCCGGCGCTGAGGTGACAGAATGCACAAGGTGATGAATGCGCCAACCACAAAGCCTGTTACAAGGCACGACGTCGCTTCCAAGATTGACGCTGGATCTTCCTGGAGCTTGTCTTCTGCCGGTACAAACTCGTATGGCGGGATTTGTGAGGGGATGGCCTCTGATGACACATCAAATGTAGAATCGCTCGGCGCTGTTGAGGTTGCGAGGGCGCTCCGAGCTTCATGCGTAGATTGAACCGGTGGAGCAGGGGCGATCGGTGGTTGGGGTATGGGGGTGTTAGTGGCTGAAGTCACCAGGGATGGGTGCACGGGGATACCTACAGCTTGCATGGCTGGGGAAGCCTGTACGATGGAAACATTAGCTCCGGCAGAGGAAGATCTCGAAACGCATGGCGATGGTTTGATCAGGACGGATGGTCTCGCCATCGGGAAGTTGGGCCTATTTGGTTCTTTTCGAAGGTTACACGCGGGAGGGGTTTCCATTCGCTTGGCGGGCGCAAATACTCCTGATTTAGGTGATGGGGGCGGCGACAACGGAAGTATCATAGAAGTGTACAATGGAGCTGACCCCATGGGAGAGAATGGCATTTCAGAGACGTGCGGGGAAGACACATCAGTGCCAAGCTCCTGGGTCACGGGGGGCGGCGTGGGTAGCTGCGGCTTGCTATTCTGGGGGGCGAGCTCAAGGCTCAACTCCTGACTTTTTGCGGCGACAGACCCACGCTGCTTGTTTAGCAGCTCTTCTGCAAGTGCGGAAACTGTGCTCCGTATCAGATGACCCATCTCCAATTGATCTCGCGTCCACCATTGGCCAGGCCATTGCGCAATCAGCAATGCTAGCGAAGATGCGGTAGAAATTGACTCTTTCAAGTCGATCTGAGGGAACCATGGTCCCAGCAGTCCAACAGCGAGGCGGACAGAACCGGTTGTGGCATCTCTCAACCGCTCATCAGAGGAAAAGCGCAAAAAGCGCTGTGACATATCACGGCAGAACTGATGGTAGCTTGGTCGTTTTTCTGTGTAATTCCACGCTATTTTCTCCAATGGGCCGGTGCCAGGGTTTAGGAAATATGATGGCATCCTGTCAATGATGGAAAGGAGGGGGATAGATGCAAAAACCGCGGTGTTGGGAATAGAGCCATAGACAAGCACACATTGGGATTCCTGTGAGAAATGATACCACCTCCAGTAGGCGGGATGCCTTCTGTGGACAAAAAGCCTAGTCAGGATGGATGAGCACAGGGGTGATAGATCGGCTTACTCTTTCACCGCTCCCTTCTTGAGAAGCTGAACAGCAGTAAAGGCTTGGTCCCGGATTGCACTTCCGTCTATGATGGCAATTTCAACATCCTTCTTGACATTCATGTGGTATCGGCGCAGGGCTTCCCAAATCGCCCAGCTGAAACTGAAGGAACTGGAGATATACGGTGACATGGACCTAGTAGTCCAATCCATATGTCTAGCAGCATCAGAGTAGGTCGGATCTTGGCGATCTAAAGTTTGGGGCAATCCTCCTGGTGATGCTGTGTACCTTTCGTCGAATTTCGGGGCCACGAAAAAAGGCTCGGAGTCGTCGTAGAAGGGGGATGGTTGTTTCGGGGTATGGACACGGAAAAGGAATCGGTTGCCCTTGACAAGCTCACCAAAGTCGAGTTCCGTAGAGAAGCCATATTGAGGTAGAGAGCCAGTGCCTGGATCCGAGGAAGTGTGATCCATACTCAATTGCCAAGTGAATTGTGCAGAGGGTTACGAGACAGCCTGAATTTGTACGAATCGTCCAACGATCCTCATGGCCTCCAGGCGCAGTCGAAACGGGTGCGGGAAATGAAAGCCTCACCTCCACCGGACGGCAGCGTATCAAAACATCGGCACGTGGATGCATCGTGTTGTCGCGCGCCTAGCATGTGGAGGACGGCGTTCGACGGGCGAAGAGCTTGTTCCGAGAATCTTGGAAAGACTCGATCTAGTTGGATCATGGGGGCAGAGATGAGATGAGTCGCAATAGAACAATAGGCCTTCAAGCTGTCCAAAATTCAAGTCCAAATATCCTCACAATATTTTGCATTTTGGTGCTGAAATGTCGCCAAGTGCAGAAAGTTCTGCGTTTATGCCACGAACAACACATGAATAAACTTTTCGAGCATTGCATACTGAATGATGACAAGCCCAATGTTTCAACTTTGCAGCAATATGAATGTAATGATGGCCAGGAACCAGAAGTCCGGGACTTCCATTTGCGAACCCCCCGAGGCAATTGACCAACACGGACAAATACTGATCAGATCCACTCAGACCATCACCGATCTTGGAATTGGCGGCTGCTTCCAACCGCGACCTCCGGTCACTTGAATCATGATTCTGACTTTTGTTGATGCAGGGCTGCTGGGGTTTCAGGGTCTCAATTCCAGGAGTTCAAACATGAATTAAAACCTAACCCTAATCGACTTGGCCAAGAACGATGAACATCCACACTACCACGACCACCCGACTTTATCGCGGCTCGTTACCTCATGGACACCCCATGGAGATCTACCTTGTAACGCTGTGCAAGTTCTCGCAAGTGGTCCGGTGGAGAAGTAGATAACTCCATCGCGATGCCAAGGGCCAAGGCGCGATGGTACTGCTGTCAGACTTCCCATCCTGGACTCAAGGTGGGCACTAGACAACGCTTCTTGCCCGAGATTGCCATGTCTCACACCGGTCCCACTCGAAGCTCCTTCGGGGACACGCGTGGCCCCTCTAGACCGGTGCGGTGCGTGCGGCTGCCTTGGTACTACACTTGGCTGGGAAACGAACGAATGAGGATTTGGTTCCTCTCGCTCGACTAGCGCTCGCACGGAAGTCGGCAACTTATATCGATCGCAACCCCTCGCATCTCTATCGTCACCATAGATATGCTTGGTCCCTTGTAGTGAGTTGACGAACAACTTATGCGAATTGCCGTGGCGTTTGTGCGGCTAGGGCGAATCGATTACCTCGCTGACTCACGTCAATGAAGCTTCGGGCTTGCTCCAAGGCAATGTTATTCCCAGAGGGGGTCTATATTTCGCAGTGCCAAGCCTAACAATGAGGGCAGTGGTCTAAATGTCACCGTTGACGCTTCGAACCTCAAGGTTCGGGCTGCACCATCAACCGCGAACACACCCCACTTACTGTAAATCCGCAATAAATCCGCCAATCATATGAGCTTGGCATATTAGAAGTAAGTGTTGAGCATATCTTTTGAGTAGTTCACCGATTAATCGAAATCCAAGCTATCATGTGTGTGTATAATCTTGTCCATCCATGCGAAGCCACCATTCCCTTGGTACTCTTCTGTATCCATTAGCATCGCAATCGTATGAACGAAAAAACAGAGACACCGGAAATTCTCCCAAGTACACGTCCTGCCACTTTCATTTTCGTATCTTGAGTCCGATGACCAATTTGGACATTTCGTCCGTTTTCTTGTTTCAAGGGGACTTATTTAAGATGCCCTGACACTCCCGCTCTTTCTTTAAGCCTCTTTTAGACATCCCCATGGCCGCCCGCAATGCTGTGTCCAAGGCTTGTGCTGGTGCACCTTCACGCAGATTGATACATTCCTCCTCCCAGAATCGCGCAGCGGTTGCCGCACCTCCATTCTCATCTACAGAGCCAGAGGAGGTCACTCTTGCCCCCATCTTCGATATATTTGATGTCCCATCCCGACTTGGGAATTTGGGTAACTCTAGCCGCTCCCAGCCAGCTTCTCCCCCTTCCGCATTTCTGTCGCCTCGCCCTCGTCCACTTCCTTCATCCCTTCCACCACCCATAATTTTCGACGGCCCAGCCCGTCCAAGAAATCCTGCTCTGTCATTAAACGCACGGCACCGTAGTCCGCGGCCATTCAAGCAGCCCTCTGCCAACCGTCGCCACCATACACCTTCCCACCCAGCCATTTTGGAACAAAACGAGCCACAGATTCAATTATTTGAAGGTCCCGCTCGAATCACTCGCTATTGCCATAACCCGTCACACCAAACTGTAAGACCCACTCTAATTGGCCACCGCCCACCCATTTACCCGTCGACCAATAGAAAACACCCTCGGTCAACATAATTCTGTTGGGTCTTGCAGGGGTGGGTTGTGCCACCCTGTTCGACACTCAGATGACGGGCTCGATCACGACGGACGACATGGCTTCGCAGTTGCACTAGTAGGGTCTTCCTTACTCCTAAAACTTGCGACGGCTAACTTATTTCCAGGATGACTGAGGCAAAAAAAAAACATTACTTACCTCCTTTGGGTTTGAGCTGGCCAGGCTTGAGGGTCTTGAAAATTTCCTTTGTTAGAATGATGTGTCCGGTGGGCCCGGCACGAGATATCTGGGGTATGATCTGGGATTTGATGTGCTGTATATCTATTATTGTAGGATCAATATTAGCCCTAGTGCGTCCTCGCTGGGGCGCTAGTCATGAGGCGTGAACCAGTAGGTGGCTCCCCCGTGGGTCGGACGGCGCTCAAATGACACATTGAGTTCTGATCGTTCGTCCAAGTAACGTCCCTGTGGAGTAGGGGTCAATGTGGGTATTTTGACCATCAGTCAGCGACCCACAGTCCAGACCCTCCCACCACTGGCGATCTTTCTGAGATCCCGGACTTTGCTCATCATCCGTCGCACGTGCTCCTGAGTTAGTGAAGGTTGTGGGATATGAGCAACACGAAGTCCGGTGTCAACGAGCGTGTTGACTGATGGTGACTGGCATATCGCGGCCGTAAAAGCGGCCTATGGAACAATTTTGGAATTAGCAGCATCAGGCAATGGGGTGCTGTGGAGTCATACAAGTTCCTTCATTGGGAATGCAATGTCCAACCGCTCCATATTTTTACAGCCCTTGCAGATGGCCGTGATTGACCCGATTCCAAGCTGACAGTCAAAAAATGCCAGTCTTCTCACACTATGTGCATAGTTCTTGAGTACCTGCCGAACCAGCCGATCGCCAACCTGTACTTTCCGTTGGGATAGTTTGATTGAGACCGATGAAATGTTAGGGGTAGAAAACTGTAAATGCTGTAGAACAGATTCAAGGGTATCCGAGGAGGGCTCCGCTGTCGATTTCACTTCGAGCGCCAAGTTGCGCAATTGTTCCAGTAATGGCGCGCAAAATCGGGGGCGGTCCCGGTCATCATTCTCCTGTGAATGGATATGTATGAAGAACACATGCCTGAAAAAGTAGTTGCTGTTAACATACGGTGACAGTAAACGAAAGGTTCTGGAGGAGTGGGGTTAAGTGCAGCAGTTGTAAGATCAGGGTGTGGCTAAATCCCGCACATCCGACAATATGGAGGCCAGTGAGTCTCGGCACCTGTGATAATGTAGCCTGCATAATATTATTATTTAGACGGTCACACATCTAGAGAACAGGATTAGGTTCCCGATGATTCCAGGGGTGAAGAATGGGTATACGTAGAGCGTCAAATTCGTGAGCGTCCCGCGAAGTCGCGTTATCCATTTTGGCAGGCCATCGATAACATTCCAAGACCCAAAGTCGAGCGCAAGGTTCCGGAGGCCGCAGATCTGCACGAGCTCGGTAGTCCCCATTAGAGTAAATGATGAATGAACTCTGATATCTTCGAGACGATGCTTTTCCTTTAGAGCGGGTAAAAGCGAAGGCAGTAACAGCCCAACAGTGCATCTAAATGAAACTAGATTTCCGCAGAGTCCAAGGGCTGTTCTGCACTCCTCGGCGAAGGATTTATAGAGCGGTGATGTAATTGATGGGGACAATTGGATCACTAAGGTGGAGTATAAATCCCGCTACGTTCTTTATATTTGCTACTTACCTATATGCTTCACATAAACGGCCAGCCTAGGTTGAGCCGTGACAATCTTGAAGGGCGATAGCAGCTTCAAGTTCCAGAAGAGCAGGTCACCCTCGAATCCATTTGTGCAAGATAGTTACATACGGCGGGGAACAGCTTTGCATGTCCTTGGTGAATACAGAGAGTCGAATACAATTGGGGTACAACGCCTGCCAGGAATGACCGGCTCACAAGCGCCATGGATGGCAAATCGGCGCGAGGGAGGTACATGAATATTACCTCGAGGACATCAAGTTTCAGGTTGTCGGCAGACACCATTTTATGCTTCTGGCGAATAGCGGCTTGAGGTACACACTTCAACCCCGTATCACGTCCAAGGGGGTTGTCCCAGTCATGGTAGCACTGCCATCATTAGTCTGCCAAGCAGTGCAAGTTTGGATTTGGTGATGTTTATGTCGTAGGCGAGCGTTGTGTTTGCACGCATTGACATTGAGCGGTAAGTATAAACATAAAGAAATATGGCTGTGACACCAAGACCCCGGGACACCGCGACATCGCGTCGATGATTTTTATCGACGGGGAGAGGAGTATTCATAAGTTGGCAACCCTGGCTGATACCCGAGGAATCAAACACAGGTGGACTTCGGCCTGGTGCCTTAGCTCTGAGTCTCTGCGAGTCTCCCTGGTCCCGGTCAACCGCGAATCAAATAGAGATGCGTTTTTTTGAAACAAAAGATACCCATGCCGCCCTTATGCCAATGGAGAACTCATGGCTGGACATGATGACGGTCCACCCACTAGTGAACCCTGAAACCTAAACTATATGCTGACAGTTGGATCGTTTGAATACCAACCTGTAGCTTTAGATGACAGGGTCCCGCTTAATAAGAATTGAGGGTACTTTGCACCAGCTAAAATACTAGTAGCACAGGATGAAGGGGGCTCAGAGAAGCAGGCCAAATCGCGCAGACATGCGTACTGCTTGGTGGACGCTACTACCACGTCGCCGAGCTTAACCAGCACCCCCCAGCTAATGTGTTGGAATTATCGAGCAATGATTGAATTGAACAACAGTCAACATGTAAAAGAAAAAACAGTTAATCTAGGTATACACTGACTCGCAGCCAGGATTTGGCTTTGTCTACATTATTTCAAACATCCCTCTCACTGGTCCCATCAGTGGACGCTGTCGAACTCGGACAAGTCCAAATTTACCTCTCAGCTTTCATTACTCACCCACCCTATCATTCCGAATTTGAACAGCCTGCTGTCCATTCCATCGGATCGCCTTCAAGCGAGACGGAGTTGTCCGGGCTTCTCGCTTTTGCCGCCATTTCCTGAGGTAGAGATGTGAGCAGAGTCTTATTATGCCGTTCGACGACCTCCTGCACGATGGTTGCGCTCATCAGCGAGAGAAAGGCATGATCGGAGCATCAAGCAACCGACTTACTGCAAACATTCTCGGCCAGGCGACGGGCGCCTTGATCTGATCCTCTGGGAGGTACCGGCTGTATACCAGCATATATGGGCCAGCGTTGAGGTGAAGGCCGGTTGGGTCTGTGAGGACAGTCTCTTCTGACACCTAAACGCTATGAGGCCGGGGGATGATTTATTCGAAAACACAAATACCTCAGTGACCGAATAATCAAGTGTTTTCCACCAAAGCCCGTTTGCGTCTTGGACATATGAATACATTTGCTTCCGTCCAGGTAAGCCTGTATGGATCAAAACTGCTCGCAGGTCATACTGACAACGGGAATGAGAACGGTAAGGGATAAAATTTGATAGCTTACACGGTGGTTTTGTAGTTCCGGGCACTCAAATATATGGACTATCTCGGATTGAAGTTGCTCAATCCTACGAGTGATTCCTGGATGGATTGGGAATAAGGGGAAGGGCAACGGAACGTGTGAGCGATTTACCGTTGACTTCCTCCGTGATAGCTGTAAGTGTGGATTGCAATTTCCGGATAATGGTGCTGATGTTTTCAATGCGTTCAGCATTGTTATGATTGTCAGCGATCTTCTCAAAATAGTGTAGGGTGGCTCGCATATCCTTCAGGGCATCCCTATTCTGTAGAAATTTAGAGTTGTTTTTGCGACACCATGGCTGAGACACACATTATACAAGGTGAGGGTATTTTTGCGAAGTGTCAATCGATTGATTTCTTCAGCCATCTGTCGTTCTTGATCCCGTTTCTGATTTGCAAGATCCAAATTTTGGATGAGAAATTGGTCGAGATAAATCGTCTTGGGATAAACAAAGGCATCGAGGGAGTGCTTCCCTGTGGAAGTGCTAGTGGTAGATCGGGGTCGGGTTTGCTTCAGGTGGAACGCAACCATGATCGACGGCTCGAGTATCACATCATGCAAGGATCCATCATCATGGTATCGGGAAAGGTGGGCAGCCAAACGGGAGATGAGGTTGTTGGGGGCGCTATCCTCGCCATTGTCGACCACAACGACGCATCCGTCCACGGGATTCCTTGTTACCTTCAAGCGTATATTATTACGGTATTCGACTGCGCCATGGTAAAAATCAAATAGTCGGGTGCTTGGAAGTGAAGCATTAGGCGAGCTAAAAACGATAAAGAAAGCAATTACGTCGGTTCTTCCAAATTTACACGTTCTTCAACAAGGTCCCTGATGCGCCTCAGAAATTCTGCGTGAAAGTGTAGTAGAATCGCAACGGCCAGGACGAAATTTCAAACCGGTAGATAAATCCCCGACGGATTCTGTTGTGCCCGTGTGGGGCTTGGGCTCGAGGGACAGCAAGTAATCTTTATCAACAATCGCGGACAACTGTGCCAAGTCCATATTGACGAATATCTCGACCAAGTTCCAAAGGACACGTTCTAGCAAGCCGGTAAGTCTCATGCACCGGGAGTTGCTCTTGAACTTACGGGGAGAATCTCGAGGAGTGCCACTGATCTCAGGTAAAGGTAGTCGTGAGATGTACTGTCGGATTTGGGGCACGAAAAAAAGGCTTTGGAGAACCTAGGTTGTGTCTGTTATTGACTCAGTGGACTACTAACAATAGGAAACGAACCAGTGCAGCGTAAGCGATGCTTGGGAGCTCAGGGCGCAATGCTACGGGTCTGGGTGAAAGGTATGCTGTAAAATGCCTAAAAGCTTTTTAAAGCATGATCAAGACGAACCGTCCACCCTCGCGCACTGTTTCCTCGAACGGGAAAAGGTCGGATCCGTCTGAAGCGCTGAAATCATTGAGACTGGCTTGTATAGCCTGACTCAATGAGTCGTCGAGCGTTGGATCGGGGTTGACAGGCGCCTTCATTGGAACATGAATTAGGGTAACGGCCACAAGCACGACACACATTTGTGGTCACCATCTGCCATGCAGGGTTAGGTGCACGCTCACTCGGCCCAAACGTTGCTTCACTCTGGGGAGCCTCCATCGACATTTGAACAGCCCGGGAGTATTCAACATCCTCCGCGGTGAGGTCGATGATCGCAGGATTGGAAGGGTCGTTATTTTGCACGGGCTGAGGCAGGCTGGCTGGTGATGGGGACTCGGTATATGTCACTGCCGGGGTCAACTCCTCGCCACGATCGCCCTCGAGGATTGCGTCAGCCGTCTTTTGTACGTTCCCAGCGTGTTTCCTCAGCACCCGACGCGCGACGGCAGGATCCAAATCGCCGTTCATCATCCCAATCAAGAATTCGACATTCTCCTCCTCCTCCCTTTCATCTTGAACTTGGGCCGGAAGCTGCATCGCCGGACGACTCTGAGCGTTAAACAGAGGTTGAATTGGACATCAAATAAAAACACCGCTCTTTACCTGTTAGCCCAGCGTTCTAAATCTTAGGAAGCCGTGATAATTGCACTTGGATGAGAGCCAGGACCTAATGGAGGTATCCAATTACGTAAAGGCATTAAATTTGTGATGGCGAGCAAGCGCCCAAGGCCTTGAGGCATAAGTTGAATCAACATATGGGCTTTACCCTCAATCTGTGCATTTGCACGGTTGGATATTGCCAATTAAACGTCGACCTTGTAAGTTGCTTTTCTCCAGTGATACCGCTGCTAACCACAACAGTAGATTCATGACGTTGCCAGTGGTCCAAGGCATGTCCGAATCTGAGGACAGGAAGTTGCCTACACGCGACATCAACCAAGACTCTGAAAAAGGTGATAAATCCCACAGCGGCAGCGTTGACCATGCCTCTGTCGTTGAACCAGGCCATCGCATGCCTCCCCCCGCTAGAGTGCCCGATGAGCCTAGTACCAGCGACGCCTCCAACCCGTTTTCGCGTAGCTTCCACCAAGACGAAGTTAATACACCCTTAGACGCGAGTCTTGATGCTCTCAGACTGCCGCCCCATCGGACCAGGGAACCGGCTTCCCCTGGTGAAATTCCGTCTTCAGGACATGATCGCGACAGGCTTGAGCGAAACGAACCAGTTAGCTGGGCCTCAACAATGACGTCTGACGGCGGCGAGCTCGAACACGACGAGCAAGTTCCCTGGGCTTCACCGTTGGTGCCCGGAATCCCATACTTGGGCCTAGCTGAACCTGAGCACCCTCCCTCCCTTGCAGAAACCTCACCTGGGCCGTCGCTTGTGCATGATGGACTCGAGCGTAGCAGCCCCACTGACCCGGAGCCCGACAACGAACCCAAAAGAAAACGTGTTTCCTCCCAAAATTTCCAGAGACTTGCTCGCAGAATCTCGCTCACCACCAGACGCCGAGATTCATCATTCATCATTCCGGGCCTCAAGCGGGGTAACTCGCCACGAATTTCGCGTGAGCCGTCGCCTGTTCCCCATGGACTTGAGCATAGCAGTTCTGCCAACCCAGAGCCCAACGGCGAACCCAAACCAAAACTCATTTCCTCCCAGAATTTCCAGAAACTTGCTCGCAAAATCGCGCTTCCCACCAGACGCCAAGCTTCCTCACCCATCATTCCAAGAATCAAGCAAGGTAACTCGCCCCGAGTTTCTACTGACAAGGGCGCTGGAATTTCCAATGATAGCTCCCCATCTGGCTCCCCGCCAGCCTCGGAGGTAATCTTCATGGATTGTGGAAGTGTACCTTCATACCTAGTCCACGCAGTATCCGCCGTTCAGGGACTGTCCTCGCAAATCCAGGAGGTATGCAGCGGCCTGGATGCCCCAACGAGATGCCACCACTTACCCAAATTTCCAGCCACATAAGTCCTATTTGCAGACTAGGCAGCTCGCAACTGGCTATCCTGGCTACACCCACAGCGCATATCGGCGATATTCTGAAGAGCCATTTAACGAAAACCACAACAGCCACCTGCACGGCTTTGATAACGGGTGAGTCTACACCTGTAACGGTCGCTGTGATTCTGAGTGGCCCTTCCCGTTCCAAGGGACACGCCCTCGGACCTGCCTCTCCCAGGTTCGCCTGAACTTGATGTATATCTACAGTCGCCAGCCAACCCCTTCACTACCACTTCATCCAACAAGCTCTGCCCCGTGTGGAATGACCGGCCATTTCAAAACCACGGCTGGACTGAATACTTCCTCCCGGACGAAAGTTCATACTATGTGCACCCCGATCGCCAAGTCATCACTGATGTGGATTTGCATGATGAGAAGATACTTGATAGCGTGATGGCATGCCTGGAGGACTACGATGGTGGCGTCGGCCCTGGCCAGGAGCTGTGGTTGCGGGATGTGGGCCCTCATGAGCGTGGGTTCGTCCCACTCAGGTGTTGGATTGACCATGGCACGCGGTCCGTGACGTTCGATGTATTCCCTGCTGGTAAAAGGAACGATCAGGAAGGGGGCCGTGACCATATACACCACAGCGCTGGCGACGATCGTAAGTAAGCTTCGACGATTCGCTGCTGCTCGTTAGAATTCGGTCCGCAGGACTTGATGTCAAATATCGCTATTGGGCCTTCATGGAAGCACATCCTGCCCATGCGCCCCTCCCGCAGGGCGCCCGAGAGGAAGCAATGGATGTGCTCACCTGGGCTTCAACTGGTGCGTCGTATGACCTTGATCCAGGCGACTATAGCTGACTGCGAACTCTCTTACAGTCCAAATTCTCCAACTCCATTCAGCTCCTGCTCCATTCACTCGGGATGAATCTCAGCAACTCATCGCTCTCCTACCATCGTTGGGTATGAGATGCCATTTGACAACCGGTTGAAGCAACCTGATAATCTTATCGTAGACAGCCAAGGAAACACGGAAAAGGCAATTGCTCACACCCACATCGTATCTGGGATCTTACTGAAGACTGGTAAGCATGTTCCCTTGCATCCGGCCGCTGTACACTCCTTATTTTACCAAATCCAGTTCATTGGCGCCAGCTCCACTTTCGCCCTCACAAACCGTTGCCTGCGGATGCTGGCCGCAGCAAGCCGCAGCTCCCAGACCACTGTAGACCCCAAAAAACTTTGTTCGGCTCCTCCTTCCTCGACATCACAGTATTGCGTACTACCCGACACCAAGACTACCAGCGCCAGACCAACGTGGACGATAGCATCCACGATACGGTGCTCCTTGTGATGGGGGCATGCATTCTGATGGTGAGTGCAACGATTCATGCGTACATCCGACCATCAATCTGAAAATTTTATTTCAAAGGTCCTCGATTCGCCGGTCACGTTTCTTGCTTGGGACAGTGTTGTGCGGGTGGTCCTTTTGGTGCTATTCTCCACAGCACAAAACTCTGAGGATGCTAAATCCCAGACGGATACTAACCAGATCATGCCATGCGCGGATGAACCAGAGGAGACGCCCAGCCCCACTGACGAACTCCACACACCCCCACAAATGTATGATGATGAGGAATGAAGATGCTACCCCGGTATTTCGCATATGCACCAAAGGGTTCCGTTAGGAGTGGCTTCGCGTACATGGGAGTGTGGGGACCGCTCCGAACTCGCCGTTGTGAATCTCCTACTGGGGGACTCAAGTTCCAGGAATGCATCTGAGGCTTCAAAGCTTCAAGTTCCGCACGTGCGATACATGTATCAACCCCATGTTACTGCTAGCTAATGAATGAATGCTATTTGAGCCAGACACAATGTTCAACTTCAGGAAGCTTTTTTCCAACCTACCTACACAAAATCTTACCTCCCGACTGGATCCCAAAGGTCAATGTTGACCCGCGGGTGAAATCCCGCGACCCGGACCTGGACGCGCAAGTATTCACCACCCTGAGATATTGATTGAATTGGTAGACTTGGAGGCTATTACCCTTGATCTATAACATTCAACGTCATTCAACATTCAAATTCGTCGGCCAGACATTCATGAGGAATATATATGCACTACAGCGAACACAAACAGCTGGAAGTAATATCGTCCAACCAGCCGGAGCGATCGTCACCTACTTAGCCTTGACTTTCCTCTGCCCCAGCAGCATTACTTCGATGCTTTGGCGTGAAACTCCACGATTCTGGAGCAGGACCCAAAAACATCTCCGATATTTTCACCCAATCCTGGCTGTCACTGCTCGCCAACAATGTTTCTATTTCGTAGAGATAAGCAGCAGCACGGAGTGCTGGAATATTACCCACCCAGGTCGCTCCGGCCGCAGAATGCGGGGGCGCGGTCGTTAATCCGGCCGGGGAGGTGTTCCAGCAGGCCGATGGGGACGTATCGGTACTGGAAAGAAAGCGCCTCGCACAGGTACCGTCTTGTAGCGTTGACCCCGGTGGTATCCGATCCGAAATGGCTGTCGGGGGGTCAGCCAAAACAGAGAGAGTGGGCCGAGGCCTACTTGATTCCGTATTCGGCATACTATGTGATTGGGACTCGTGAGAGACGACTCCGATGCTCGGGTTTCGTCTTACTTTTTTGATCAAGTCAAGACGCTCTCGAGCGCTGATATCCCACTCTCTGTGCTCCTTGACCTCTGTGAATATCCACGGCTTGATGAGGGCTCCCCTGCCAATCATCACGCCATCGACACCGGTCCCATCGACATGTGACCAGTAATCCTGGGACGAATAGCAATCCCCACCACCGAAAATAGGGACGGGCGGTACTGATTGACGCGATTTAGTCCTTGAAGCCATTCTTTTTATTTACGTACAGTCTTCCTGTTCTTCCCTGGCGCGGACCGCACCGACACACTCCTTTATGTAATCCCAATCTGCAAGTTTAGTGTA
>QGOG01015998.1:0-14847 GCA_003313185.1 Collybia sp. MG36
CGTGTGATTCTGAAGAATCCCTCAAGATATCACCAGGTCAGATTCCGGCGCTTTATGCTGTGTTTGCAGTTCGTAAGTCCGAAATTAAAACTGGATTGGGGCATATTATCAAGTCCCCAGATGAACTGTGATCAAACTATATATAGTTTTCTCGAGCCGGGCCCATATCAGCGAGTTTGGGATCGAGCCACGTGGGAATGTGGCACTGCGATTCCCACACGGCTCTTGCGATCCTCACATCATCTGGGTTTCTCCTGTATTTTTACTTGATGTACCTCATGTTTATGTATCGTATGTACCAGAACTTAGTGTATTAGTTATTGCACCCCACCCGGACTGAGATAATCACTGCAAACCTCCGATTTCTGGAGACTCGCGTTCCCGTTTTCTGAATTCCCTTCCCGAGAGCTTGTGGGTATTGTTCAGCCCAGCGCCGTCAACAAACGGCTTCATCAGATAAGGCAGACTCGAAATTGGATCTGAGCTCCCAGAGCACAATCTCCAGGGAATATATGTCCGTTATCATCAGAGCCTGAAGAAGGATCAACCTGAACATTCACAAACCTGTTTCCAGAAGCCCAAAGCTATATCCGTTAGGATGCGAGGAACATTTTAATATGCTCGGATTTCTCGTGTCATTCTATTAGGCTCTTTGAGACCCGATAAGGTCACCAATGGTGTTTAACTCACATATACGGGACGACAGCGGGGATGCGAGCATCTGCTAATGTCGCCGGAGGGGGTTCCAACCATCTCTCTGGCTTCCACTCGTCGGCGTCGGGCCGCCGTCCTCCGATCGCGATTGCAGTTCGCGATCCCGATCGTCACATTCTGATTCTTCGCAAGGTGGATTCGGGTCATCGGCTGCCCGTCTGTCCCCATAACTGGCGTGTGAAGCGGAACCACGATGTCCATTGTTGCGCTTGGTATGTGCCGTTAGGGTGATATCAACAGAGGAGGATATATGCAAGCCTATGTCCGCTCCATCAGAACGACCGGAGGGTACCTGTGGACCCACAATCAATAAGTTTCGCGGTGTTCGCGGGAGACTCACAATCGAAGCGACTCATTGATGATCGTGTTCCGATACGGAAGTTTGCCCGGTCTTTTATAGAATATTTCGCCTTCGGGCGCTGGGATCTTGGCTTGAATTTGTCGGAATTCATTATTAAGCCTCCCCTGTGCTCGGGGTGCCTTGCGAGAGTTTCTAGAACCCTTGCCAGTAGTCCGGAAGTGGTTTCCGAAGACGCAAATAAGAAGTGACTAGTGAACTGGGTTATGGCGGGACCCTGGGCGTGTACTGAAATTTACCTGATCAACGCCAGGACTTCGCCTTCCGATAGATGGCCCGCAGTCTGAGATGAGGCCGTGTTTGCACTGACTGGACCCGGCATGAGAGGGACAAACTAGCATATGTAATGTAGCAGGTACTCACGGAGTTGAGTCACAATATCACTGCTGTCCCTTAGGGAGCGATCATGGGATTTACTACTACTCTCCGCTAGTGATGCATTTAGATGATCTCTCCTCTGATTGAGTATATGTGGGAAAATGGTGAAAGTGTATGCAAAATTTGGGAAACTCGCAGAACAGGTATTGGAGCCTTCCAAAAGTACCAGATGCCTGTCGATTGGTGGGAATGAGAGTCAAATGGTTGCTTCGAGCGAAGACGCATACATTAAATGATCACGATCCTTCAAGCCCAGTTCGTGGCCCGAGGATATCATTTGTTCCACGAAGACGCCTGTGCTATTTCTCCTACTCAGGCGCTCCTCGACAATAGACAGAAGTCCGTCGAAGAGCCGCTCGTGCAGGAAACGGACATGCCTGACGGCCTTCTTCCAGCTCGCCCACCGCTCCGGAATGAGGGTGAGGATAGGGGACAAGTCAACAGGAGGCATGGTACCAATCTCCAATGCGTCCAGAAATTTAGGGTGTACGCCCATGAAATCAGATATGTGAGGCGAGGAGAGAGTTGGTCCTCGGACGCCATAGATGATTCCAGATGCGAATGAAGTTGTATATCGTCTTATGTGGAAGAACCAGTCCTGGAGAACGATATCACAGCCCAAAATTCTAATGTCGCTGGGAAGAACGCACATCAGGTTGATGAGACAACTCCCACATCAGTTGCGTTGCTTCCGCGCGCTGGTATTCGCCTAGCCGTCGTATATTTTCGTTATTTAGCAGCGCGCAGACGCCTTGCGCATTGACTTCCACGTTGAATTCGCTACAAGTCCAGGGGCGGGTATCATTGTGAAGCAGTGAATATTCGGATTCCGAGCGACTTACCGAACCGACCAGTGCCCATGTTCATACTACCCAATCATACGGGGCATCGTCGGAGACATGGCGCGGAGGTTCATTGGCTCTATTTTGAGCGAGGGTCAGCCTGAGAATCATAGCTAATCAATGTTAGTGTAAATGATTTGAAAATCAATTCCCCGAACGGAAGATTAAGATAGGATGCACCACCATGCAGCGAAGGGGCTAGTACTGAATGACGTGGGGGAACTTAAAGTAGCTAGCCCCATTCTCAATAGTGCATGTTTTGAGGCGCTGGGCGGCTCGATCCTAAAACTGGAGGGACAAGTCACTAGAATGGAACAGGGAGTAGTATCAGTTGACATACTCTACATCACATAAGCCCTAGGATATATGCATGCATAAGGTCCGTATCTTTTTAACGTTAGTTTTTGATTCAAGTCACCAGCCTGGGGTCAGAGCAGCTCCTGTCATTGATCCACTATGCAGCACCTTGCGGTAATGCACAATGGTCAAAGTTACAATAAAAATATACACGTGCGTGCTGTTGCTCAGGCAAGCTCCACTACAGTTTGATGTCATCAGCCTGAGTCGTCGGGATAGCAGAAACATCGAGTGGCAGCATTGGGTTTCCCTTCCCGGGAACTTGTGGGTATTGAGTAGTGCCCAACCGCCAAGAAACCGCTTCGTCAGCCAAAGCAAATTCGAAGTTGGATATGAGCTCCCAGAGCACAATCTCTAGAGAAAGTGCATCCGTCATGATCAGTGCCTGAGGAGTGGTCAAACTAAACAGTCTACGAACTCATTTCCAAAAGTGCAAAAGTATATCCACTGGAATGAAGTTATTTCAATATGTGCGGGTTTGATCGGGAGATGAGAACATACATGCATGAACGCTCGCCCCCAAGGAACGACATTCTATCAGGCTCTTTAACACCTAACAAGGTCACCAGCGTTGCATGACTCACATGTGCGGGATGATGCCAGGGATGTGGGCGTCCATCAGCGTCGCCGGAAGGGGTTCCAACCATCGCTCTGGCCTCCACTCATCAGCGTCGGGCCCCCAGGTCCTCCGATCGCGATTGCAGTTCGCGATCCCGATCGTCACATTCTGATTCTTCGCAACATGGATTCGGGTCATCGGCTGTCCGTCTGTCCCCATAACTGGTGTGTGAAGCGGAACCACGATGTCCATTGTTGCGCTTGGTATGTGCCGTTAGGGTGATATCAACAGAGAAGAATATATGCGGGCCTACGTGCGTTCCATCAGAACAACGGGAGGGTACCTGTGGACCCACAATCAATAAGTTTCGCGGTGTTCGCGGGAGACTAACAATCGAAGCGATTCGTTAATGATCGCGTTCAGATAAGGAAGTTTGTCCAGTCTTTTATAGAATAGTTCGCCTTCAGGCACTGGGATCTTGGCTTGAGTCTGTTGGAATTCACTTCTAAGCCTCCCCTGTACGTCGGGGCGCCTTGCGAGAGTTTCTAGAACCCTTGCCAGTAGTCCGGAAGTGGTTTCTGAAGACGCAAATAGCAAGTGACTGATAAACTGGGTTATGGCATATTCCACCAATGCGTCGTGAAATTCACCTGATTAGCGCCAGGACTTCACCTTCTGATAGACGGCCCCCGGTCTGAGACGAGGCCTCACTTGCACTGACTGGTCCCGGATATGAGGGACAAACCAGCATATGTAATGCAGCAGGTACTCACGGAGTCGAGTCACAATATCACTGCTGTCCCTTAGGGAGCGATCATGGGATTTACTACTCTCCGCTAGATGATCTCTCCTCTGATTGAGTATATCGCGGCCATTTATTTCGATTATATCAATTAACCCCTTGAATTTTTGAACCTTCAATGATGGCAGACAGTCAATCAAATATCTTCGGAAGCTGGACGTCCCGATCTTGGAAAATGTGGGTAATGCCAGAACAATGGGCCCAAGCGAGTCCATAGCGCGGCTGTTGTGAAATTCTAGACCCGCAGGTTGACAACCAAAATGGCCGCTTGCACTCACAACAAATGTTTGACTGAATCACGGTAGGCATTACTTTTTTGTTCGTCTACACCCCCAAACGAGTATCCCAACCCAGCTCGTCCGAGCGATTCGACTGATGTGCACCATAACATGCTGAGAATCTCGATTCTTGTTTCGCCGTGCTGGATCTTGTCTTTGATGCCGTCTCTGAGCTTCGAGAATTAAAGGAGAAATCAGCTTTGAGAATATGTCACCAACATCGTGGGCGACACTGTGAACTATGGGGGCTAATTCCCGCATATGCTTGGCAGAGAACAGAGGGTTCAGTATTTTTCGCTGCCTTCGGTGATGTACATCTAGAAAATAAATGAATGTTACTCGAGGTGACACTCATCGCTGATACAATTACCATGAACTGTTGTCAACGCGTCACCAAAAATCAGCTTGTTGAGCCTAGACAGGACATTAATGGATCAACCTGGCTTGTCCTTTTAAATACATACGTGACGAATACGCGGGTTTCTCGAAAAACCGACAGATCATTGATTATGATATGTCGTATGGCTAATGGATCAGAGAAATATATTTGCTCATCCTTTGGGGGTATTATTATCGAGGGTTACGAGTGAGAAGGCACCAAGGGGACTCACACCGAAGAGCCCATAGATTTTGGTAGCACCACCATATTTATCCAGTAGCTCGTGATGGTACGCTAGCCCATTGGGTGCTCGCAGTTGCAATATATTGCCTAAAAACATTCCAGGTCAAGGCCATACTAGTATTGCTAATGGAGTGCAGACCAGCAATGTACGAGGCTCGAGGTGGGCCAGGGAGAGTCTTATCTTTGCAGCCAATCACAAAATTCTCCCAGAATCTCCGGATAATCCAGTAGGCAGTCAGCACAGAAATCAATAGCAATAGGGAATGGGTGAGCGCCATGTATTGGTGAGGCCACTTGGGGGGTGTTGTAGTTTTCCACTGGAGAAATCCGAGTGAAGAAATAAAACCTCGAAATACGACTCCACAACAAGGTAAATTGGGGGATCTACATGTTAGTTGACTTCTGTTGGCGAAACTTCGAAATGATAATCCGCGGGGTGAGCACTAAATGAGTCATCTGATTGATTGTTCGAGGTCTTGCAAGTGACAGGTTGGCGACTGGACAAAGTTATCTTGATGCATGGTGGATCAAGGTTGAGCGCTTGAGCACACGAGTACCAATCATGGTGCTGAACACTCCACGCCGAAGTTCGTGCCTTGATCGTACCTTGATCATCGTTTGGAAGCTAGGTGCCGATGGCTTCTCGATCAATTCCAGACAAATATACTTCAACAAACCCATGTCAAAAACCGGGACCAACTTGTGCCAGTGGTAGCTGGGTAAGTTTGACCCCAGACGAGCAACTCCCAAGATGGTAATGTCGATATGCCCATCTGAACTTCTCACCTCACTGCCACGGCTGCAGGAAATACCAGTAAGTGGCACTCAGATAACCACGGGCATTGCATGAGTGGATGGAACATAGAGAATCGAGCAAAATTCGCAAAGGGTTGTGCGTATGGTCCATGTATATGCTTATTCCAGAAGAGCCAGATGCCCTCCTGCGAGATCGCAAACGTACAGTATAAAGCTGAACAACTTTTAACGTACTCCAATTCAACGGATACCGTTCCGAATTCTCGATGTCGACGTTTATTTCTATCTTGATTCATTTTCTTCAGACCAATCCCATAACGAATTGGGTGGGAATACCCTTCTCTGAATCACTGAAGATTGTGCGAGTTTTCAATTGCATGTCGCATCATTCAAGCCTGACGCTCACTGACCGATAGGTCCCTCAGATTGTCACAGATAATTCTGATTTGAATGGGCACGATTTTCGTTCTGAAATTCAAGAGGCGGTCAGATTTTTCCTCGCCCGTTGCGACATTCCACTCCGCGCGGTAGCATATGACCACACCTTCGAAAGTATTTGCTACAAGGAGGCTCACCGAAGAGGATATCCTGTATCGGAGACCCCAGGATCGCACTCTATTCGTCCATTTCTGCACGGTGGTGTGGTCATGGCTACCACAGCCTATCAACATCTAACCGACGAGTCTACGCTCATATTCATTGCCCTCTATACCACGTTCCTAATATACCTTGATGATGTTTTCCAACACGACGTCAATGCCATCTGCCAATTTAACGAACGGTTCGTCAATCGAGAACCACAAGGAGACGCAGTTTTGGACTCTTTCGCGCATTTGCTGCTTGGATGTCCCCAGCACTTTGGACGGGTCGCCTCCAATATGATAGTGACATCGACCCTGAACCTGGTTACTGCTATGCTACTCGAACATGAAACACACGGGATGGCGGTGGGGAACGTTATGGTCTTATTTCAGTGACATTGACATGCCCTCAATTTTGACAGCTTTCACCACACGTACATGGCTTCCCTACGTTCTCTCGCAATCTTTCTGGAGCATCTGAGGCGTATGCTCTGTTTATTTTTCCTCCAGAAATCCCACTCCAATCATATATCCAGGTAAGACTTCAATCGCAATCATGATTTCTGGCTCACCGCTCCAAAGTTGTTGCCTGAGATAATGATATTCATCAACAATACAAAGTCTGTGTGCCGCCGTTTGATGGTACTCGAAAATAACATGACGATCCAGTGACATTCTCTCATTTTACAAGGAGGAGTGCGCTGGCGAAAGTGTAAACCGTGTCTCCAATTTGGCCAATAGCGGTGGAAGGTCCAAATCGGAAGTCCTGGAGTTCCTCTCGCGGGAGAGCATCCAATCCAAATCGCGGCTTGAAAATGCACTCCGCTCAGCCCCAACAACAAGGAAAGTGGTATCCGAGTTTTTCCACGGTTATGTTGGTTTTCATGGATCGTTGAGAAGATATCGCCTAACAGAGCTGGGGGACTACTAAATGCGCATATGTTTCCGTAATTCCAGATTTCAATGAAATTTCCTTCGCCCGTTTGAGCGATACCAGCTTCATGAGTCGCATTGGATTCCCATCACGCGTGGGAGCATCAGGCGAAATAGAGCGAGGAATGATCGATCATTCCTCTGATCGATGTCAGAGTGGCACTGTGCCATGAAAACAAGTCAGGCACACTACCCAGTGTGGAGCGGTCTCAAATGCCACGCCGAGAGTTGGAACGTGAAAGATTTTATCATGTCACTCCTGTCCCCTCCAAAATACAGCTAGGGATTCAAGTAAACATCGGATCCTGATTTTCTATCTATTCACATCTTTACACAGATAATTTGACTCAGACAGCTACCAGCAGTCTGGAAAACACGCTCTATCTTCCACCCCGCTTCCTGAGTCATCTCATTGAACTCCCCCAGCGTGCGCTCCTGCGCATTGAGCAGTGCCGCCATTGTAAAATCAGTGGTGTAAACGTCCGAGTTCGCCTCCCCCAGGTTGGCGAGGAGAGGAGCAGGGGGCGTAGGGGGGTTTGCACCTTCAATATGTGTGAGATCGAGTGGATTTGGACATGCATAGGGAACGAGCTGGTCAGTCAGAACCAATCTCGTCGTCGGTGATGCTGCGTCATGCAGGCGTTTCAGGATTTTCACATTGTCGGGGGCAGTCCAATCATGAGTGATGAAGCGGAGGAAGAAGATGGCCGCTTGTCCTACATGACTAGGCTGTGCTTCGAAAAAGTCTTGAGCTGGAAGTTTCAGAGTAATATATAAGTTGAGGAGGAATTTCCTGGGTGAAATAGAGCGAGCCCACCCTCAAATTTGACTTGACCCGACTCGATCATCTTTTTCTTCTCGGGATCGCCTTCCCATGTCTATCATTGAACATTAGGGAATTTGATGTCAGGATTGCCAGAAACACCCACCGGGATCGATACATGCTGAATCACTTGCTCACGATCTTGGACAACGAACTTGAGATAAGGCGCTTTCTTGATAATTTCGAATGTCTCGGAGCCATTTCCTCCCCCCACATCGACGACGAGAGACGACTCAGGTAGGCCGGACCAGTCGAATCCTATTTCTAGAGATCAGTTCGGGTTCCTGGGTAAGATTGACATTACCTTTGAAGCTCAGCTGCTGTGGTTGGAGCTTGGTCCATGACACCATCGCCATTTGAATCCGCTGCAGGTATCCGGGATACTTCTCGAAGAATTCCCAGAGGGATCCATCGAATTGCAGAGCCAGCTGGAAAGGCGTCTTGGAGGTATCATTCGAAAGGGCGACCTCCGGGAGGAATGAGGATGCTTTGAACACCTCATCTGTGCTAATCAAGCATATAGTTTTATGAAAGCAAAGCGAATCGTGCCAGACCCACCACTGGTCTACCAACGCTGCCACAGCAGCGGTGCTTGAATATTTGCCACCCTGCACGTTACTGATCCCATGTTGCTTCGTGGGATTCTCTTTCTTGTTTCTGGTAGGCGCGATGCTCAATCACAACGTTACCGAGAATAAGCCTGGATATACTTCGCAAGGGCCGTCAGCACAGAGCTATCAATACCGGTGTCGATCATTGACGAGATTCGGTTGTTGACAAAGACATCAGGGTGGATCTTCAGAATATTGGGTCACTACAAGCGATGCGGTGAGCACTGAAAGCGTACTTCTTCAAAAATATAATGTGTTGCGAGAAGCCGTAAAGCGCGACCTGTAAATTTGATCAAAACCAATGTGGAGCCATCAGTGGCAGAACAAACCAATCAAGGCGGGGCTTGTCCCTGTCTTCGCCCCCAGTTCTCGCACGTGAAGCCCTTGCGATCCCGCTTCTCGCAATTGCTCAACAACGCATGCTTCCGATGCAATGCGGAGTGCGGAGGAGACATGAAACTATTCACGGGTTGGAAGATTCAGGTAAGGGGGGAATTTTTATACAATCGTGAAATGCCACTTACTGCGTTTGCGCGAGCAAGAAGCGACAATCCGGGGAGTCGCAGTGTCGCTAGCAGCTGCGAAGCGGCGGAGGTGGCCAACAGTGCCGCATCGAGCACTTCGGGTTTGATGGTGAATTTCTCCGCGAGGCTTTCAGCATCGTAAATATCATTGATAGATGGGTGATTAACTCCTTCCTTCTTGCTCAAATTTTCTATAATATCAACATTCTTGTTGATAATATCTGCAAGTTGGCGAAGGTTGGAAATATCTGCAGGCATCTGCGTAGAGTGACGACGATTGAGGCAAGTGGTGAACCAATTTCTAGTCTTATAACACATTGGATTTCTTTAGGTTCTGCGCCCATCTCTGAAGAGTTTTGAAGCATTGACTAATCTTAGACGACGGGCACGCACGGCACTACTTCTGAATTTCCATAAACCAATGATCGTGCTTATTGGTGCTTGGCATATTGATTTATCGATCGAACCACGGACATGTCCTCGAGGTCGGGGACTGTTATGATCTGCCGAGCGGCGTTAACGTTGATACATGACAGGACTCACATAGACTCACATGTCAGGTACTCAGCGCTGCAGCCACAACCTGTTTAGGCACTATTGTCTCTCAAGGAAGTTGATCAACAAGGAACCTGCTTATTCATGATTGTTCAAGACACTCATTCCGGTAGTATCTTCTCTTGCCCGCCCGAATGATGCCCCTGTTCAAATTAAGTGGGGGGTGGTTTGTGGCACACATGCACCAATGGAATCCGACGGATTCTTTATGATCCTTTTTTGTTGATAGGCCTTCACGCAGCGCTAGTTCTCTGCCTCTTTTAGATATTTTTTCTGTGCCCAATTATGGCCTCTGATCAAGTGAAACGGCACACCAGACGTTTGACTTACGGTTTGCAAATAATTCGAATGGTGCGTCCGACCGATTTACCACTATATGAACGAACCCTTCCGTCCTCTGCGATTACACAGAGCCCGGTTGTGGTTGCCCCCTCATTTATCATTGGACCATGACACTCAATCCCAACGAGTATGCGTTTCTCGGTATCGGCCTCGAGCTTGTGCTGTATGGTGAGCTCTCAGCTCTCAATTTGAGCAACACCGGCTGACGGCCCACTAGGTATTTACACGGTGCTATTCGTTCTAGCCCTTGTTTGTCTGCTCCGAAAGCGGAAACTGGCGTCGGTCAACAAATTCTATCTATTCTTTTGCTGTTTTCTGTATGCCTGCTGTACTACGCACGTCATCATCAAATTCAGATACTTGTACAAAGATATGGTCAGTGATCTCCGCGTACCCCCAAAACACAGATCCCTGACGTGGAATTGATTCGCATAGAGTGAGGCCGCCATTAAAACTGGCATTGTTGAAACAGGCACACCCGCCTTGCGCTTTGCGGACGCGTTGGTTACCTTGATTGACTGGTTTGCTGAAATTGTCCTCGTATGTTTTCACGTTGTCGGTCTACATCCAGGCTGACGTTTATGCGTAGATCTACCGCTGCTGGGCCATATGGCGGAGGAATTATTATGTGGTCATTTTCCCAATCATTCTGTCCCTGGCGTTCGTTTGTGCGTTCTAGTTTCTTTTTCACTTCGACGTGGCGAGAACCTAAGTTTAATATCAACATAGCTTGCGCCGTATCAACCATAGTCATCCTCAGTAGGACTGTTGACGCGGCAATTGTCCCGAAGGCGCTTGTCCCACTCGGCACTGCTGCCTTCGCCATCCCGCTGACTTTCAATTTCATCGTCACTGGCCTTATCGCTGGACGTATGTGGTATCACGAGGTACAGAGGCGTAGGGCGCTACGCGGAGCGCTCATCTCTACTGGCGCCCCACAATACCTTCGCGATGCGATCTTCGTCATCATCGAGGCTGGTGTGCTCTACCTCCTGGCTCAGTTCGTCCTCACTGTGCTCTTTGCGATCAACCACCCCGCCCAGATCTTTGTCTCGGATGCAGCTGTCCAGATATACGTAAGTCCCCATCATCACTGATGTCTGTCTAATGCCGATGATCTCCGCTTCCATCTGCAGGGGATCGCGCCGACATTGATCATTGTGCATGTTGGGCTTGGCCGCTCGTTCGAAGATACCACCGGGACCCCAGCGAATGGTTCCAGCCGTGCCGAAACGCTGCGTTCTTACAAACCAGCAGTTATCTCTGTCACAAGAATGTACGAAGAGGGGTCTTATGACAATGGGAGCCCCAGCCTTGGTAGTCGTACGGAGCGAAAGGAGGGTTCTTCCTTTACTTCCCCTACAGAGAGCAAATTCAATGTGGTGTGAAATCAATGGTATTCCACACTATGGCTTTATTTATTTATTTATTTATTCTTGGATGTAGATAACCATTCATGCCATTCCTTTGATTCGATTTCGACCTGCTATGTTTCCCTGGTATACAAAGTTGGTACTCAAGTAAGCCAGATCCATTGTGGATTACTGCATACAATCGTGTGAAGATGCACCAGGCGCAAATTTCTAGCGTGCCCAATGGCCGGCCGCCGAGTACGATCGTTCTCAGGCTGTCCCGCTGACTGTAATGATCAAATACTCAAGTAGCGGGCCGTGACTTGTTGTTGGTTCTTAGCATTGCATCAATAAGCACTGGCTAGTAACTAGGTCCCCTCTTCCAAACCCCAAGCGGAAATTCAGATATAGTGGCCCCAATCATTTTGTGGACGGTATGTCAACCACTGTACAAATTATCCACGAAATAAGTTGGGCAAACTTTGGCAAACTTATTTCATAGATAATTTGTAAGAACTCAGCACTCCAACAAACTCAACCACCGTCGGTGCTTAGTTTTCCAAATAGATCTGGTCGATATTAGGTATTGTACATATTGAATACTATTGATCTATGGAGTGATCCTGACAACAGTCGAGATTTCCACAGATCCCGATCAATATTTAATATTCAATCCAATACAGACCACTGGCAGGTATATTTTCGCCCTCCAAAAAATATCGCGGCTGAGCGCTGCCAGTGAGCGCTGAGGATTTCCGCCGAAGTGAGTCCAACTTGAATAGCCAAGCGAGGAGATGCATGGTACTAAATGGTAATTTCGACAACCCCCCCGGCGTCCAGGAACTAGACCATACCGTGTATATTACTACTACATACATAGTATGATTATTACTGATCATTCCGTGGCAGGCATTTCAGCAGCCAAAATGGAATCAGCTTTACCGCCATCTAATTTCCGAGTCATCAGCTCTATTTGTCATTTATCCACCATTTGGGAACTGTGCGAGATACCATCAGACCATGGCCGTCAGATATGTCTCGTTGACTCTAAAAATCAAATTGTAGTCATCCGGCGTCGGAGCCTCGAGGTGGTTTGGTAGATGCCCATGAGAACTGCGGTGCTCGGCCTTGAAGGGAAAAAGATGCCATTGGAATTTGGAAACCATTTACACTTACATATGTAACTACTTCCTGATGATCATCTTGATCTTTTGATTGTTTTTTTTTGGAGAAACGATCAGGGCATTTTGAACAGGGCTCCAAATCACCCCTGTGTAATTACCTGGTTTACACGGTGACCATCTGAATGGCTGCAATTTTGGTGGAGCCTGACGACCACTGAGTTACTTGAGCGATCCACTCGTCGCCAGGTTGGAGGTTCCGTTTCGGGTTCTTGACGGATAAATAAGCATTCGAGTGTGGGTCGAAGCCACAGAACAATAAAAAATCGAACGACATCAGGAATCAAGATGGCGAGACTTGGTGAAATATCCGAATATCTTTCGCAGAAAACAGAAATATTTACCCAGTCACCAGTCACTGTTTGATGTGCTGAACACTCATAATTCATATATATGCGTACTTCGACATATTCTGCATGCCAACGTCCTGACGCGTGCACATGCGAATGACTCCAAGCCCTCGTTGACGTATCATGCGACGTATGGCAACACCATGGACCACCATCTCGAAAGAGATGGATGAATAGTATACCAATACTAACGAAGGCGGAAGTAATTGCAGTCTCGACGCTTGGTCCGCCTTGCCAAAACTTACCCTCCCAGGCACAAATACTAGGAGCTTAGAGTGCACGTTATAATAGGGTGCTCTGGCACCTACTCCAGGGCATCACCCGACTGGACCTTATCGACGGACAGTATATAGACATGTCGCGTAGATATTGAACAACCAGACCATATCCAACGTCTTGGACATTGTTGCTCGAGTTTGAAGTTTCGAGACTTTCAGGAGCGAGAAAGAGGGAAGCGAGAATGGATGGTGAATGTCGAGATCACAGGCAAGAAACGTAGAGTTATGCTCCATTAGAATCCAGGGGCAGTGGTTGGTGGTGGTTATACCGTCCTGTTGACAAAGAAGTGCAACCTTGTTTGGCCTCACAGAAATACCAAACAATCTCACGCTCGACCAGTGCACTTTGCAATTCCATCATATGAGCCTACAAGGATCCAGCCGCCAACCCGTAGTGCCCCTCAAGGCCTCACTACCCATTCCTTACATCAATCCGTCCAACTCCATAATCTTGCGATTCATATCCCACACATTTTCATGTCCAGATGCGACCGCAGTCTGCCCATTCATTTGCGCAGCAGATATCACATTGAGCATTCCCGAGTCAATGCAGAGGGCCACGCGCTGTTGGCAGCCAAGGGATGGTAGAATGGTTTGGTTTGGTTGGCCCACACTCGGCAGAAACATGGGGGTCGTTCTGGGAGGTCGTTCTAGATGTGCTACTGGGGTAGTCGAGCCAAAATTCACGGTTGCGTTCTCACTTGGCCTCAACATCGACTCTAACGAATTGAACAAGTGGTCCTGATGTACCTATCTATTCTGGTTATGATGCCATCAGATTTCGCCAGGATAGAAGGTCTCCAATGGCGACAGCGATGCCTTACAACCCCCATTAACACACAACTTGAAGCTAAGGCCCAGGGTGTTTACTACTCAGAATGAGTCAATTATCTGCTAGCGACTAATCATCAATTTTTTATCAATGGAACTGGCCGTGGGGCTCGCTAGTAAGTATATCTTTTGTAAATCTACGCTCGGTGGATAGGTAATAAGCTAGCGGACGTCAGCTTCGTGATCCTGAGAATCCCTCTTCCATTCATATCCCTACGAATGGCTTCGACCCACGACAACCGCCTCCGCGGTGCAGCGTCCGAGGCCTACCCGCCGACATCCCCCTCAACAACTGAAGGACTTGGCACCTCATTGACACCGAAATGACCGCCATTCAATTGGGCTCGAGTCCCGCACCATTCGTCTATATTCTGATGGCGAGGATCCTCTTTGATGATATCCATGACACCTTAATGAATCCTCTTCATTCACTCTCCAGGCTGGAGAACCCCGCATGATCCTTTCTGTCGACGCTGTCCTCTTCAGCTGCTGCCCCGCCTCCCCCCGCAATGCCCCCCTGCGTGAGATCCAAGCCGGAGTTCCATATCGCTATTATACCCCCCGACAGCGCCCTCCAAAGCTACGACGCGAGATATCCCAATAACAGCAAGAACCCATAGGTGGTCACGGATGATTTGAGGCCCCCAGTTGAGAATCTGATACAGACTTTGCACGCTGCTCCCCGCATTGACCCGAGAAGCTCGAACCCGAGCATATTCTTGCGCCCACAAAATGCAACATTCGCCCCTCTAATTTATGTTACTCATTTTCTTGAGCTAGGCCTTTCCCGCACACATTTCTAGATGCTTTCGGGAACGAA
>QGOG01016032.1:0-13030 GCA_003313185.1 Collybia sp. MG36
GTCCAATTCGGGGTTCACGTGCTCCGAGGCTTTGATTTACTTTTGAGTGCCTATGGCCCTTGGAAATGCCTTTGTTCTGTTCTCCTTTCCCTCCAAAACACTTATCCCTCAGAATTAAATCTATACACCATTATCATTATAATGAGTTTCTCAGTTGACGACCTTGTTTCATCCCTCAATTCTAGTCATATCGGCCAGGAAGCCATTGATCTCGCAGCTTTACAGGTCTGCATTTTATCTTGGCCGGCACGGATAGGTGCTTAGCTGACCGCCACAATGTCATTAGTCCCAGTTGGCACAAATACTCTTTGGCCAGTCCGTCGCTCCAGCAGGCGAGCAGGCTGGATCGCACAGGGCTTCCGCATCCGCACAGCCGTGCACCACTCCCATCAGACGCACCCCATCATCTAGCTTCAGTCTGGGAAGCATGGGTGATGCTCAACGGCAGGCTATCTGGGAAGCTTTTCGGAGCAGGGACTCCAAAGACGGCGAGGACATCGACGAAGACGAGCAGATGGTCGAAGACCTGCTCATGCCCACGTCGCCGGTCTCCCCGGCCGGCCAAACATCTATGTGCTACGGAACACAGCAACCGGCGCCATGCAGCCCGCACCCAGACACTTACACGACCTTCCATTCCACCTCTCCCCCTTCATCAGCACCCACAAGCGCCGTGGAACAGCCACAGTCGCTATTTACGTCCACAGACCCATTTTACATCGCGCAGCTCCAAGCTGCTCAAAATTACAATTACACCAAACCCATATTCTCGCAGGCCATCTTTTCCGCCCAACAGCAGCAACAGTCGTCATTCGTGATCCAACAGCAGCCCGCGTACTACACACACATCCCACAGCATCGCGAGAATCACGGGCTGATCCATTGAATCATAGGCGTATATTACCTTCGTTTCTCGACCCACCCGTATGCCGCTCGCTCATCTTGTTATCATCGCATGCTGCTGTCCGGTGTATGGTTATGCCTGGCTGTTGCGATCATTGTAGCCCCTGTCGGATCATTTCCTGTCCCGCGACAGACCTAAATCCGCCCTAATTTCCCCAGCTCTCTCAGCATCAGGCAAACATCCCATACATGCTCAGCCGCTCTGTTTCGTCCCTCTAGTGCCGACATTGTTGTATACCGCCTCTCACGTCTACATCACGCTGTTACTTATATTGTAGAACTCGGCCGTTCACCATCGATGGTCCTGAACTTTTCATCCATCGTACCTCTGATCAATCTGTTGTATTTTGCTGGAACACGCAGCGTCGTACTTGTGATAACTGATCATGATTGCTGAAAATCTGCCGCATATCAATCTGAAGAAGGTTTCACATGAATCTTGGTGTGCGCACATGGTCAAAGGAGAGGTGTCTGTAAATTGGAATCGGGCAGGTGCTTAGCCGGCGGAGGAGCATGAATGCTGGCGATCTCGATAAGGGCCTGGATCTCATAGTAAGCGTGGTGGACAAGCAGGATATCATCTGGTAATTGTCGACATATTGTCTGGCGGAGGTGGTGATAGTGTCAATACCCACAGCCGCACTAGCGTGGCTCGACATCAAAACAAATCCTCCAGCGTCATTTGTTTCACAATGTCCTGCGTAAAGATTTACAACATGATTGAGAGTTGCAATCGCGCAGCGGCATACCGTGCTCAGTACCATCTGGGCAAACTCTTCAAGACTAAGTCTGCCATCGCCATCCTGATCCGCTTGCAACATCGTCTTGTCAACAATCTGTTGCAATTGCTCGTCCTGTTTTGCATCAGAATTGGAATTCAGGTTCCTGTGCCCCTCGCACCCCAAGGTTGGCCCCAACCATCATCTTCATCACAATAAACAGCTCGCCGTTGGAAATATATCCGTCGCGGTCGATATCATATACCTTGAACGCGACTGACCTCCGCACAGGGGCTGTAAATGTTGTGTGAAGCTGATGATGGGAATGTCATACATTTGAGCTTTTCCTCGCGCCCGCCGCGACTACTAAATACACTCAGCCCACGAACGAATTCCTGGAAATCAACGGTTCCACCCCCACTTGAAAGCTAGCCAGTCACAATCAGTCAGGGAAATCGACGGTGGGGAGCGCACTCTTCGTCGAATATTGCGATCATCCGTCCGGCAAGGGGGTTCGACGCAACCTTGGGTATGCTCAAAAACTCGCCCTGGTCGATGGACCCGGAGCCATCACTGCGGTTCTGTGAGCGAAAGAATTACTAGGCGACAACTGAGACACACATGTCAAGTTTCATGAAGCGCTTTTTGAGCCGCGCAAGCTCGGGTTGGGTGACTATGCCCAAGTAAACAGGTGTAGGGCTGACGGGTGAGAAGTGGAGAGGTGGTGCTTACAGTTGGAGCGCTTTTCCATGTCCTCCATGAATTGGGATTCTGTATATTTCAGGCTTGGGTTCGCGACCTGACGCCTATGTAGCCAAGCGGTAAATTGGACTCACGCGATTGACCCATGGTGAATGGTTCTTTTGCTGGGGTGCGTCACAGCTGGGTTCTTTTGGCTCAACAGCGCAGTAATTCAGTCAGTTCAACAGCTCCATCTTGGAGGGAGCAACCGCTGGTCCTCAGTAGCCCCGGGCCGGGATGGGCGTTCAGCCACGTGCATCAAACCGTTGCCACCCCTCGGACTTGCCCATCGCACTGCCCGGTGTACAGCTTACCTTGTTCGTCTCTCTGAGAGTCTGCAGGTTTTTCTATGTGGCTGTCCGCAGTTCGTAGGATTCACACCCATCCACCTTTCCCATCAAGAAAATTTCATCTAGAGAGGTCACTGCCAGCATCGCACCGCCCTCGCTTGATCATATCGGTCTGGGGAGGATCTCGCCAGGTATCTAGGCAGTCCGGGGAAATTTTCGCGGTCGATCACGGCAATCTGGTGCAGTCAGATGCTCAGCGGCGCACGATTTACGCGCTTTCCACGCCCCCTGGCAAAGGAGGTATTGCTGTCGTCAGGGTCTCAGGCCCGGAGGTGTTGAAAGTATGGAACTGCATGGTCAAGACGCGCGAAGACGAGCATGGGAGGAAGAGGGCAGGTCCGGTGCCCTGGAAGTTGCAAAGATGCCGTGTAGTTGAACCCGAGCGGGGCGATGCCCTTGATGACGGTCTTGCCGTCTTCTTCCGAGGTATGTTGTAAATCCCTGTCAACGTCCAAGTTCTCGAACTGGCTCATAGCGCCCTACTCCTTTACCACCGATGATGTGCTGGAGCTGCACATCCACTCCGGCCGGGCCATCATCTCGTCCGTCTTGGGTGCATTGTCTCGCCTGCCGTACTGCCGCTCCGCCGAGCCGGGGGAGTTTACGAGACGTGCATTCGAAGGTGGTAGGCTTGATCTGACACAGGTTGAAGGGATCAAAGATCTTGTTGACGCAGAAACCGAGGGCCAGCGGCGGATCGCTCTGGAAGCAGCAGGGGTGGGTGAGACACACTATATTTCAGAACCCCCGTCCTAGTGGCTTGATTCAGGGATCAATCCGGAACCAATTGGAAGGCCTCAGATCGGAGATAATACGCTGTCTGGCTTTGGTTGAGGCTCTCATCGATTTCGGGGAAGGTGAAGACATCGAAGATGGTGTATACGAACAAGGTATTTTGCCCACCCCTCTTGTTAAAATTCCTAATTATCACCTAGCTAAGAATAGGGCGCAACAGCTGCTTTATACAATCCAATCACACCTCCAAGACAATCGACGAGGGGAGCTCATTCGGTCTGGCATACGCCTGTCCATATTTGGCCCACCAAATGCGGGAAAGAGCAGCCTTCTCAACTTCTTAGGTAGCTTGGTATTTCCGCCCCATGTTCCCTGATCATCATACTTCTGGAAGCCCAGCGTGAAGCAGCCATTGTGACGGCCATCCCTGGAACAACTCGCGATATCTTGGAGCTTTCCCTAGATATTGGGGGGGTCCCAATCATCGTCGCCGATACAGCGGGCCTCCGGGCAACCTCTGACACTGTGGAAAGCATTGGCATTGAACGAGCCAAAAGAACGTTCGTATCCTGGCTGCTTATTTCTTGGTTATCCTAATATTGTCACCATCAGAGTCCAGAGCTCCCATATCTCACTGTGTGTTTTGTCCCTACCCGAGGTTATTGTGGAGACACCCCATGGCCCCCGTATTGAATTTCCACAATCAGTGGAATCCTTAATCACACCAGATACCTTCTTTCTTTTCAACAAATCAGATTTAATTTCCTCGTCGATTGTTCAAGATGCCATTCATCATTTGGCTCGCCCGACAGCCTGGAGCGCCAGCTTGACCACGTCACAGGGTATATCCGGGTTCCTGGATGGATTTACGCAAGCGTTGCAAACAAGGTATATTTCCCCTCGACCGCCATCGCACCTCTATTTGCTGAAGCTGGTAGCAAGGCTCGAATTCCACGATGATTCGACCTCTCAAACACCTTTGATCACGCGAGCACGCCACCGTGTCCACCTCGAATCAGCCACGCGCTTCCTGCAAGCATTCCTGGAAACAGGTGTGTCTCAATACTTGATACGCGATATGTCGGCTAAACTGGTAAATTCGAAGCCCCTCAAGATGTCGTTCTCGGGGCCGAGGAACTGCGATATGCTGCGCAGGCTGTTGGAAAGGTTTCTGGGCTCATCGATGTTGAAGACATCCTGGATGCCGTATTTAGGGATTTCTGCATTGGAAAGTGAGGTGCCTCCCAGCCAATACCCATCAAAAGTATATTACTGCATGTTTCGATACACATACCCCAAAGTATGCATCTATCAATCCAAAGCATCCACGGCCATTGGTAGGCAGAAAACCTATCTTGAGTACGCCAAGCTTTAAGAATACAATTGCGGACAGGAAAAATAGGCAAATCCGACAGAGAGCAATGAATAGCAGGAAACGAATGAGAAAGCTAGAATAAATCCTCAAGGGTCATTTGTTTGACGATATCCTAAAGGCCCCTCTGTGAGATTCAAGGGTATTGAAGCGCGGCACCACGCACAGTATTTGACACCATCTGAGCAAATTCCTCAAAGTTAAGTTTCCCATCCCCGTCCTGGTCCGCCTCCATTATTGTCTTATCGACAATTTGTTGTAGTTGTTGGTCCTGGAAGCAGTCAGGAACCGCACTGAAAAAAGAATCGTGAAACCGGAGGCCCACCTTGAGGTTGCTTCCAACCATCATTTTCAAGACAAGGAAGAGTTCCCCGTTTGAGATGAACCCATCGCGATCCACGTCGTACACTTTGAACGCAACTGGGACGAGATATTGTGAATGAAGATAAGGCAGTTAAGGGCTATACCGACATCGCAGCTTCTCATCACGCCCACCCCGGCTGCTGAACGCGCTCAATCCCCCAACAAACTCCTGAAAGTCGACCGTGCCTCCGCCACTATACATCGCACCGCTGGTGAGCATGTATTTCCATCTCGCCGTGCGAGACTCACTCCTCATCAAAGATGGCGATCATACGCGAGGCGAGAGGATTTGTCGCAATTTGGGGTATCTGCAGGAATTCTGCACGATCAATGGATCCAGAACCATCGCTAATATGCCATTTCAATCCATGTGCTCATCCCATAGGATAGTCATACATGTCAAGCTTCATGAAACGCTTCTTGAGCCTCTCGAGTTCCGGCTGAGTGACTTTCCGGGTGTTTAGGATGCTCAACTTCCATCAGCCGGAATCACATACAGTTGGAGCGTTTCTGCATGTCCTCCATGAACTGGGACGCTGGCGGTTGCTCGATTTAGATATGAGCAGCATGTCTGAGAGAACTGCCTACGTGATTGACCCATCTTTGTGAGTGATCTGGGGTTCAAGGGATGAAGGGGTGAATTTTGGCGTAAAGGTTGGCGGCAGAGAATATTCGTGATTGTGGATCACCGGCATAGGTGCCGTGAGAAAAAGGAGTCATCCATCCCAATCTGTATCAGGCTTGATCTGATGTTGAGCGTAGGAGAGAATAAATTCGTTGTACAGCAGTGTCGCAACAGGTAAATGATGTATGGACATGGAATAGATATTCCCTCGAGCAAACCCACGACAACCATCATTCAACGCCTAGCACGCTTCTCTGTCTGGTGGTGTATGTTCGTGATCAAAGTCGGCACAAGGCAGCATGTATGAAGATACCTGTTTGCCCTCGCCTTCGTCTCGAGCCCGCTTCAGGCCCCCCCACCCTAAATCCATTGGCTCATGGCTCTGACCAGCACTCGGTGGGGGGAATGGCCAGAGATTTATTTTGGAATCCTCCCCACCCGTGAGGAGTATATTTGACTGAGCAGATTGATGTCAAAAGCCACCTGGGTCGGTTAGTGCAGGTCGCATACCTTGTCATCCCACAGGAGAGACCTGACGATTCCGACGTGTCCATTTATCCATGATGTCTGGATAGACCACGAAGTATCGCCTGTGTTCAGGTCGGAATTTAATAGCAATGCGACATCACCCCTGAATAATCCATCGGAGCCATTTTCAGGCTGCAGACGTTTTGGCTCACTCATTTGATCCAACGAAAACGCTAAGCTCTGATTCAGACCCAGAGCTGGGCTGACAAGCAATCAAGTAGTCGGTGACCCATGTATGTCCGTGTCTATGAAGAGAAGGGTTCCGAATATCGATGTTGTGCAGCAGATCGAGCTATTGATGGGGGATTGATTAGTAACGCCTGGGACTTTATAGCGGCATACTAGCCTCTGTACTCCAAGTACTGAAAGTTTCCATATCGCTTGCGGCCCACAAACCTTGGCGGGCTGCTCCCCCGTACCAACCGGCTTGGGAAATGCTACAGCCCCAATTCCCCACGTGGAGAACGGCCTCATCCTCATCATCCTCGTCAGCGTTGGAAATGCTGATGAGCCCATCGGACGAAGCGGAAAGTAGCATGCGAGAGGTTGAGGAATTATATCGGGGGTCGCAAAAGGCCACCGTCGTCACATCATCTGAATGTGTTGAACCATGGGTACGTAGAGGCGCGGAAGGCTTGCGTGGATCCCTAGTTTTTGTAAGATGTAGAGGATAGGAGCTAGTTGATTTCGATACCAGAGAAGAATGAAAGCATCATCCCCACTCAAGGCAGTTCCAGCTGCCACCGTAGAACCGTCCAGGGATACATCGCAACAGAGTAAAGGGCGATTTCTGCCAGTATCTGTCACTGGATAAGGTGGTGCGTTCGTCCTGAGTTGTTGGGATACACCAGAGCATGCAATATTTCCATCTCACTTTGTACACCATAGGTATTCGACCGCTGATCCCACATTTTGACATACCCGTCCCTTCCACTGGAGATAAGGGATGGCCCAGAGTGCCCCGAAATGCCCAAAACAGATTTGAGAGAGGTTGTCGCAACCTTGTGTCCCGGCAGCGTTTGAATCCCTTGAAGAGTCGATTTATCAAATAAGTCTATTATATTTGTTGGTGCGGACACTGCAGCTGCATAGCGATCAGGTAGGGATGCTAGAAAGAGTATGTACGCATCGGGAGAGGAAGATGATGCCAATGCCAATGGTGAGGATATCTGAGAGAACAGTGAAGATTGTTGCAAGGCGGTGGACGCCATATTGGACAATCGAAAATCGCAATCGGTTGAGGATGGTTTGCTTTATGTTTGTTTCGAGATGTATTGCTAAATCCTTTAAAATCTACAATCAACGTGACACTTGCGCCAAAATTGGTCGCCACGGCATCGGAGTTGTTTGTTCTTGTCCTGCCCTCTTTCATCCTCGTCCATCACTTTCAAGCCTCAAGTTCAAAATTTCGCTCGTAGACTCTTGTGTAGCCATCGAGTTACACACCACGTTCTTTACACAACTCACATTCGTTTTTGCCTCACTGCTATCGCCAGGATTGTCTTAGCAATTCATATACATTAGTCTCCATTCTCATCAATCATCATCACACCTTGCACGTCTAGGATTATCATGGTTCGCTCTGGTACGTGTCATCTGGCAGCAAACATTCCTAAATCAACATGATGTTGTCAGCTCCTCGTTTGCACCGCCTCCCCCAGCGTTTGGATTATACATTGATCCCCGCCCCGTTGGGTGAGTTGGAGTATCGTTTCTGACGGCCATTTGATTAACGTTGCTATAGATCTATCATTGCCTCTCGCAACGGAGAAGTCACCCTTGCCTGCCATCATTGTGACTCCGTCATCCCCACGCTCAACACATGACTTCTCAATTGCATTCTTGGCCCCTCCACCGAAACCATCGATCCGCGACCGCATTTCTTCATTCAAACCCTTCCAGAACTCTGTCCAGTTGAAAACCCGTACCACATTCATCATCTTTCTCATCATCTTTGTCCTTGTTTGCCATGTCGTTACACACAATCTGGCGATCCGCCGCCCCCGTCTCGAATTCGCAGTTCAGGGGAGCGACCCACATCTGGTTGACCCACCCTCGTTTGGGAACTGGCTCGGTTTTCGTTCGTCTTGGGACGCCAACGCACCCAACGAAAAAGGAGACTTTGTTATTGACAAATCCACGATATAACAGATATGACGGGACGCATCACTTCATGCCAGGTTTATGGAACATTTGGTTCTGCGGTTGCATCCATATTTGCCATGAATTATTTTGCTTTTATTCCGTTGGTCATTATTCATGTTGTCGTTAGCTCATCAATTCGAAAGTTGCATTTCAACTGATAACTGTCACCATTCGCACCGCTGCACCCTAAGCATCCCATAAATCATTCGAGGCCTCAAAGATTGTATATTCTTGAGTTCCCAATCATCCGACATGTGGCAGGCGAGTGATCTCGTCGCAGTCGTGTATAAATACTCAATTGGAAGACCAGTGACTCACCACCCATTGAATCACCATACCATCTGCGCATCAGCACCTACATTCATTCTGTCGTGTCTGGCTGAAAACGAACGATCATACCAACAACTCGCGGCCTATATTCGAATCCTTCACGTCAAGGTGATGTCAGTTTGACGCGTTGATGGGACATGTTTCACGGTTCTCTCCCACAACCCCCCGCCCTCGGCGAAAGAGGATTGATCAACAATAGGGCTATTGACAACTAAATGATGAAATCACCCTCTATAAAGCAATTGTATTTCGCATACTCAAACAGCCCCCCCTCCGCTGGATGATGGTAACATCCACAAACTTGTGACGAATGGAGAACCGAGGTAATATTGTAGGGGACATTTTACAAGTTATCCACGACGTTGTCGCAAAGTTATTCGAGCTTGCACATACAAGTCACTCATCCAGCCCGGCGGACGGCCCACCAAAAAAACCCACTACCTCAAGCCCTCCCCCGGACACTCCAACAACATCTACCATAACACCCGATACAACCACCTCGGGCTCTCTGTCAGAACCCCCACCAGGAACTTCCTCCACGACCTCCAGCTCAACCCCCTCAAGTTCTAGCTCAAGCTCCTCAAGTTCTAGCTCAACCCTCACAAGTTCTAGCTCAAGCTCCTCAAGTTCCAGCTCAACCCTCACAAGTTCTAGCTCAAGCTCCTCAAGTTCCAGCTCAACCCTCACAAGTTCCAGCTCCAGCTCCTCAAGTTCCAGCTCAACCCTCACAAGTTCCAGCTCCAGCTCCTCAAGTTCCAGCTCAACCCTCACAAGTTCCAGCTCAAGCTCCTCAAGTTCCAGCTCCAGCTCCACAAGCTCCAGCACAAGCTCCGGCTCAACCTCCTCGAGTTCCAGCTCAACCCCCACAAGCTCCAACTCAACCCCCACAAATTCCTCGTCGCCAGCTGGCACCCATTCCCATGAATCCTCCTCAACAGGAACGAGTCCCACGGAATCCCCGTCACCCGGAGAGACCTCACATCCCTCTACAGAGCCCACGGCAGAATCTTCCACAACATCCGAACAAACCCTCTCGACGTCCCCCACCGAGTCTCCAACAAGACCTTCTCTATTACCAGAAAGCACCACGCATACGTCCGTGGAATCGCCCGGAGGGCCCGTTCCACATTCTTCTAAAATTTCCTTCTCAGAGTCTCCATCATCTGGGGTGATCACTTCATCCAAATCCTCACCAACATCTGGAGCGTCTACCTCTTCCTTGGCGTCCGTCCTAATCCCTTCTACGAGATCCTCAGCAGCAACTTCCTCCAATCTTACATCCAGATCCCCAACCAATCTCCCATCAGTATCCTCAAGTACAAGCATCCTACCCATTTCAACCACTTCTAATCCCTCGGCATCCCCTACGTCAACGTTCCAACCAAAATTGTTCATAACCTCGCTTTCTAACACCCATCTCCCCATCACAAGTCTAAATTCATCATCCCAAGTCACATCCCGCCCCGGAGAGACGACGATATCCGCCACAGATCCCAATACCTCCCTAGTGAATTATTCCCGTGGTAATTCTCTTTCTTCAACGATTTTCGTCTCCGCGTCTCCATCGCCATTCCCCGGCGCGGGCATTATCGCAAGTTCCTCGGCTGGGTAACTAAGCTTCCTTTCCTGGGCTTAACTACCGCTTACTCACAAAATAGAAACCACCTGGCAGTGATCATTGCGTCTGTCCTCACTTTTGTTTTCTTGCTGATAGTTGGGTTGAGCATATTTTGGTTTTGCAAGAAGCGATCCCCGTATCCATTGGGTGTTCCCCGTGTACGGCCGGGATCAATGCAAGGGAATCCATGGCAACTTCTTGATGAGCGAGGGGACGTGTCAGTCACCAGCAGCCGCTCAAGCACTCCTTCATCCCTTGCAGTTTCCACAACTGGGCTCATGCGAGAGCGGTCGAGGGATAGTACCCTTTCCGTATTCTCTCTCGGGGGTAGCTCGATAGGAGGAGCTAGCACCGGCTACGGGCACCAGGTTGAAGACCCGTTCGCGGATCCTCGCATTCTTCGCGAACCGGGTTGGAACGCGGAATGGGCGCAAACATTCGTGCCTGATTCAAACCCCTCTAGTAACCGAAACTCCACCGGGACGATCCGGTCAGATACCCTTAGCCACTCAACTCATTCAACTACTGCAAGTACGAGCAACACAAGCATCATGTTTGCGCAGCCGTCAAACTCCGCCTCGAGCACGAATATTGTGTCTTCGGTTCGGGGTCGCGCATCAACTGGACATTATACCCCACAAATAGACAAAATGATTCCCCATGATACCACCCCGGGTCACCGCTGGATTGAATACTGGAAGGCAAAGGAGTTGAGACAGTCGCACACCAGCGGCGCAGGTCAAGGAGCGTCATAGTGATCCAATGCAGTAATTGACATGACCAAATGGTAGAAAACCAATGTGATGTGCCACATGCTATCCCCTCGGGGCCTCAGGCTCTCGGATCGAGGCCGAAGTATCCTGAGCATCTGATGGTGATTAGAGATATATTATTATAGCCCATTCCGTGTTCTACGGTGCATTGACACACCCTCTGAGTTTGGGAACAAGGGGCGGTACTTATCATTGTCTTGATTCCAACTCTTGAATGCACCTGATCGGCAATCTGTCGCCTCCAGGCCTGATTAGGATTAGCGCCCGCCGCCTCATGATTTTGGCTCTGGTGTCTCAGACTCGTCACTCAGGATTTCAAAATGCAACCCAACCCCAGCCAGGTCATCGTGTGTAGTATGTACCAAGAAATTGTGTACATCTCCACGTAAGTTGGAGCCGCCGTGTCCCTCTACATCGCAGGATCCTGCAGCCCGCACTGCTTCCCCGGTCTAGGAACGGCGTGGTCTCAGCTGGGCCCCTAGATCTTTCCGATATGTCTTAATCTGAGTCTAACCCTGTTGGTATAAATACGGAAGCGTGCGGTGAAAAAAGACAGTCAAAGGTTGAGGAGCCCCTGCATTGTTCGTATCTCTTCCCCCAAACCGTCACAAGCCCATGTCTTTCTTGCAAACCTTCCGACTGAACGCCCTGTGTAAGTTGGTTTGTATCGGGTTCATCGCATGATGCTCATTTATGTTCTTTAAGCTGCGGCCGGGCTCTTCGCGGCCATTGCAATCGCCCTCAGTGGGCATCTCACATCTATCACCCAGCGTTTGGCTGGCGGATATTTTACTTTTGCCGCACTGGCTATTGCCGTCGGCCTCCTTACACTCTTTTCTGCTCCCGTTATGTTCGTCTTTCGTTTTCCTTGAGAATCTTAGTGATTTGATATCGTCTGGATAGGATATTTGTTGACAGGACACGGAAGGGGGCATTCACCTCTATGATCGTTGTTGAACTTACCTGGTTGAGTGAGTGCTCCGCTTCGTCAAGGAAATTTTATTGACAGAGCTAATATTTTGCAGCCCTTTTGTGGGTTTTGTGGCTGGCTACCGCAGGCTTATCGGCACAGGCAAACTCGGCCATTTTCCCCGCTGGGTGTAGCCCCAGGATCAATCGTATGCGTCAATGATCCTCCTTCCTAACCTATCTGACCCATGCGTGTGCTTAGGCCAAGGTCGCACAGCTTGCCAGGAATTCAAGGCGATTGAAGCCATGTCTTTCCTGGCTTGGATAACTCGTATGATGGTTTTTCTTCTCGGTCAGCCATTCATTTTCTAATTTCCTGCCTAGTGTTCTTGTATACGATAACACTCCTTGTAAACACCCTGATCGTTGCGAGCCGTGGCCGCAAAGTGTGGACCAATTCCGTACGAGACACCGACTTCTCAGCTCCCGCCCCCGCACCTGTTCAGCAAGCCCTTGCTCCTCAGTTTACCCCTGGTATTGCACCTCAACAGTTCGCCGGAGGAGTTCCCCAACAGTTCACCGGAGGAATCCCTCAACAATACACTGGTGGCGACCCTAACATGAACCAGATGGGCCATCCGGGCATGATGGCACAATACCCACCCAATCAATATCCGCAGTCATCAACACCTCCACCTCCCGGTTGGCAGGGTGCTCCAACTCAAGCGTCCCATAGCCCGTACCCTCAAGTTTAGCTGTTCCCTTGTCCGTATATACACAATGTTGAACTGGGTTATTAGTTGTGTTTAATTTACCTGCGGCCATACCTTTCTTTACCAACTGTTCAAGTCGGACTAACAACCCTGAATATTAGTATTGTGAGATCATGCATTTTTAGGTGGTGAATTGGGTGTGGTCT
>QGOG01016063.1:0-19384 GCA_003313185.1 Collybia sp. MG36
CACGGCATCCACTGCTAGAGTCAAACTATTGGACATGGCCTCCGGAACCGCTGTGTTGGATTCAGCGGCACGGCAAACCTTCTGAAGATCACTGGCAGCTAAGCTATCTGATCCTGAGCTTGGTGGTCCAGTGGTAATCAATGTCTTCCGACCGACGCCAAGGGGAAGCTCCACCCAAAAGGTCGAGCCCACTCCAACTTTGGAGCGGACACCCAGTCGCCCCCCACTGAGCATTACAATTTGCCGAACGAGGGCTAACCCGAGTCCCGTACCTTTTCCACCTAGGGGTGCAGATATTACAATCGAGTTGTACATTAAAAATGATGCATAAAACCTTGCTGTCGGCCTTGCTCTGTTTGATTAAACGCAGCTGAAGGCGGATGTTTTTAGGAACTATCAATGCTGATAATATAAACACAAGACCCACAAAAGAGTTTGCTTTGCGCCATATCACGAGCCTTGATTCCGTATCCTGTGTCAGTAACTTCAATACGAACAACAATCCATTCCAGGGGAGAAGATGGTCTATTGTACTCGATGTTGTGTTGCTTCAGATGAGTAGCCGATAGTGGATGATGTTGATCTGGTCGTACTTCAAGGAGATCCTTTTCCGCCTCGTGTGAGGTGAAAGCTGAATGAGGTAAAATAAGGCGGGTTGAAATCGAAAGCTGCCCCCCAGCAGGAGTGAACTTGCAAGCGTTGCTAGGAGCCGTTTGTATTATAAGCAAATATATGATAACTGGGTCATACCTGGCAAGATTGGTTATGATTTGCCGTAACCTCGTCTCATCACCAATAACAACACCGTCTACATCAGGGTGTTTACCAATGTGTTGACAAATGGTATCATTGTTCTCGCCCATCGCTTCGTATGCTGCCTTTCTCGCGATCTTGAGTGATGGTCAGTGGCAATTTGGCGCAATCAAGGATGAGAATTCAAACATGATCAATGAGAGGATCAAGGTCTGTAATGAACTCAAGACCACGCGCGTCCGTTGCCAATCGCAATGGGATGAAGAGCGACCTCATCACTTGATGAAATGCATAAGGCTTCAAATTGGGATGAGTAAAGATGCAGCTTATGGGTTATCAACTCACCCTGGAGGCCGACTCAAACTTCCCACTGTCCATGCGATTGCTGGAATTTTATTAATCCTGGATAAACAAGAAACCGGATGAATAATTACAAATCAAGAACATCATTCAAGACTAGCAGAAAATGTAAGTAGGAGACATATGTGGGTGGACAGCTGAAATCGACCTTTGGACATCATACTGAGGCTTCCCACCAAAGCGCTAAACTCAATTTCTTGGTCCCGCGCTACAGTACCCGACGCCTCCATATTTTGGACGGCCAGTACTACAATCCAACATAAGAACACACCCTGATAACGAAATGGGTAGCACCCACAAGCAGTGTTAAGTGGAACTCGGACCTGTGTTGACCATTGTGTTAGATAAATGACTATTTATAACAGTGGCACAAAAACGTATCATGAAAAACGTATCTAGCAAAGCTATCAGCTTTGAGCGTGAATTGCCATCCAAACTCACGATGTCAAGCGCCGTTTGGAGTCGGCTGCTTTGCGTTCATTGATCTGAGCCTTTTGGGTTGCCTTGAGGAAAGCCGAGTAAGAAAGGGGGTTGGTCATTTTGAGATCAACGTCACCTTGTACTGCACTTTTAGTTGATCACGCAGAGTATATAGTCTCCTTTCTGACTGATATGGTTTAGTTTCACGAATAGACGGTATATGATGCACCTACACTTTCTCTCATGTAATGGACATAGATTAAAACTACTTAATGGTTGAGTGATAATCACATCTGAGTGCTTAGACGTACAGATGTGGAAAACCGCAAAATTGATCATGCCTGAGGGGGAAGGTTCAAAATCAAAACTAAGCCAGTGTTGGAGGGGAACTCACTTCTCGCCCACCGTATCTGGTCAGGAATCATTGTTGCACAAGCACTGATCTCCAGGTAAGTAGATGAAACTTGTGATCTCGAACCAGAATGCACTGACAAGATGAAGAAGACCATCGCGCCAACGGCGGCCGGGAAGCGTTCCAATTTCAACCCAAAAAGCGCTATGGTTTGCATTGCCTAAAAGCCCTCTGTTCAGAAAATAGATCCCGTTGGATTGGATGGGAAAGACCGTTGTGTAATAAAAAGTTGCGAGAAAATCACGAGTTCCGCATTCGATAATGGGGACACGCCCAGGGTTCTTGTAGTAATTACACAAAAACCTAGGGAACGACAGTTATGGAAGAGAAATATAACGGAGGGACACGGACATGTATAGCACTTGATAAAACGGCCTAGGAATGCTTATCCCTCAGAGAAAGTTAATGAAATTGGGTTAGGGACGTACCAGCACCAAATTGAAAGCATGAGAAAGCATTGGTATATAATCGAGCGGTCCCGGGGCCAATCAAACATAACCATGAGGCTGGATACATACGTACGAAATGAAATCAAAGACATGACAGAAATTAATGCGGACGCACCCAACTGGCAAACTCAAAAGGGGCGCGAGCTGTGGGTGCGCGGAGTTGAAGATTACTCAGGGGCATGACGTCAAACATTACGCACACCAAAGTAGAAGATTTTATCCATCAAGTTGAAGCCTGGAACAAAAGAGCAACCAAGGACCCAATTTGCTATCAACCACAGTGAGGCCCAGAGGGCAAGTGATTTTTTAAGGAACCAATTTTCCTGGAGTATAATTGGCAGAGGGGCGCTGACTGGGGCCTTAAAACCTACCTGTCGATAATGTTGCTCAGACTTCTCATCGAGAAATCTGGGGCTGAAGATCTCCAGGATGGTGGGCCATATCCGCCACCGCAAAATCACCAATGGGGTCCATATTGCCCAACAACCTTCCGGTGTTAAACTCTCATGGTCACTCGTACCTGGAGCGTTTTGATGACTACCTCCAGATTTCTCTGGGCTTGCGCCATGGTCTGAGTGGGAGATAGAACTCTTAATCTCTCCAGACCACATTCGGTCTACGACAACCTCGTCGACGGTGTCTTGGCCATCATCCTGTCGTTTTTCTATACCATCGGGCCGCCGTGGATGTATGCTCTCCCCAGCACTGTCGCCAACGAGGGAGCTACTGGATGGAGCAGTCCCAGTGCCAATGCGCTTTTTGAACCGAGCCCAGTGAACAGTAAGGCCAATGTGAGCTGACTTGCGCTTTTGTCGACGGGCGGAAATGGATTGACTAGCCTGGCTTTGGAGCACAGGCGCAGGGAGAATGGCATCGACGGCTGTCGATGTCGTGGGCGTGGGCATACCTGAGTTGGTACTGGGATCCTGGCCTTTGTCAGTGTCCACCCGCAAGAAAGACTCATCCATCGCCCATGAAGATTTGGTGTACCCGAGAGTTGGCCTGTGGCTGATGGGCATCAGCGGGTTTCCTGGACGAAGGAGGACCTGTTGCAGTGACGGGTTTCGGGAACCAATGTGTTATTTGAAGATTCTGTTCGTGTGGTCACGTGTTATATCACTTATACTTCCCGGGCCCCGGGCGTTTCGGTCAGTTTGTGCCGTTCACCCGGCGATGTGCATATCCCCCCGATGGAGGCCCGTATGCCCACAATAGTAACAAGATCTCAACTAGTTAACATTACACGATGAGATGAAATGTCAGTCGCATGTCGTGTGTCTCGCCCTCTTTGATGCTCTCCACGGATGTGAGGTTTTACCGGCACCCCTAGCCTAGGCGTATATCAATTTATCAAAGTCAAATTGCCTTGACAATTATTTTACGGCTGCTGTGGTGAATACCTGGCTCGGATCATTATTCTTGGCTGCATTGGGGGACAACACGCATCGAATGCAGGGGGAAATTAATCTACATTAGACCCACAAATAGTCAATTGAATGTTCTGTCAAGGACACTGGTTCTTGTGTTCCACCGTCGGAGTGTGAAATTCAGTCGTCTTGTTTCACCCACCGTCTTAACCACAACTCGAGCCATTGGGCCCACCGTACTTCTCCCTTTGACCCGAAAAAATCAGTTGTTGAAAACAACTGGAGATCTCCTTGCCAAGCCCACAGTTCCCTTTTTTTTTCTGCCTCCTCAATTCCTATTCGCAAGTTTAGTTTTTCCATCATTAAATGCCACCCCCCGTTTATCTCAAAAATGGGGACCAGGTAAAGGTCAATGGTAAATAAAATGTTTCATAGATTTGGGTTCAGACATTTCAATTTGATATTCTCCAGATCATGTCTACTGCTCCCCCAGCTGGGTTGTTCGGGACGGTACCCCATACTCAATTGCTCGCGTAATGGCATTCCTACCGCCGGAAGACGCACCCAAAGGAATAGAAGGGAAACACTTTTTGTATACACGAGTCCGTCTCGCCTGGTATTATCGCCCCACGGATGTGAGCGACCGCCCAGTGGCAGACTCACGTCTTCTTCTCGCTGCTATTTACTCAGAAGTTTGCGACATCAATCAACTACGCGCTAAATGCCACGTTGTGCATCGAGATAAAATTTCCGATTTAGCTGGTTGGAAGAAACGTCCTGATCGTTTTTATTTCAACCGACTCTTTGATCCATATATCAAGAAAGAGTTCGAAATTATCCAAGCAACCGATGTTAGAAATCGTTCGTCAAACATATTCTAATGCAATTTTTGTGTTAATTTTGTTTATTCAGTTCCAGAGAAAATCAGAGAGACGCTAATATCGCGATACGAATATGTTGTGGCTGAGAAGGAAGTTATTCCAGACCTCACTGATGCAGTTCGGCTGTGCGATACCTGTACTGATTGGTGTCCGAGGTTGGTGATTGTTTTTCTGAAGTATTTTTCATCAACTTATTTGGAACAGTCCCGACACGGTGCAGTGTGACAGGTGCAAGAAATTTTTCCACATGCGTTGTGTCCAGCCACCCTTGATCGCCAAACCGTCGAGGGGTTATGGTTGGACGTGCGCTCCGTGTTCCCGCAAGCACGAAGAAGAAGTGGACAGTCATGAAGTCAGACATACACCACCCGCGGCTGCAAAACCTAAATCTAATGCACCCGCCCCAAGAGGGAGAGGAAGGCCAAGGAAAGACCGTACCCAAGCAGAGAAAGAGGAGAATCTTCTCATCAAACATTTTAACATGTGGCCCTTTCGCTATTTTGGGTGAGTCACGGACGGAAATAGAAGACATGCTGAAACAAGCCGGATTACAAAGGCAATACACTGTTGCTGAAGATACGCTTGGTAAGCCAATCAACATAAACGGATCGATTTCCAGCCGACTATCTCTGAACACTTTTCCCCCAGATCCTGATGATCTAATATTCCCCCGAACCGGTACGCGTCAAGGACCCAAATTCCAAGCAAATGTACCTCTGGCACCAGAATTTGACAATATATTTCCCTCAGGTCGGTGAGTTTTGATTCAGCGTTTGGGCGATGTTCATTGTGTTGTAGAGGTGGATGAGAGAGGTGGAGACAGCACTGTTGAAGTTCTTGGGGTGATCAATAGTCTCACAGCTGCGGAAGGTATGATGTTGTGTCCAGCTTACATTTTATTATTGTTCACGTAAATTCAGTAGTGGAAGGTAAGCAGGCTGATATTGCAGACAATGTAGTTTTAACTTTAAAGTAGTGGAAGCTCATAAAAGCCGCCTGACTGATGACGAAGAACTCCGCTCTAGTGTGGACTGGTTAACTGAAGTCATACGAAGGTTTTCGGACGCCGCGCTCGCTGCTCGATCGTTTACTGCTGTAAATATGAAAAATTTAGCCCACATCGGAAAGGTACGTTCCGACAGGGCGAGGCTTGAACCAGACTTAATTAATGTTCTTAGTGGAAAAAAACTGAAACCTCATATACCGACAGACCATGGACCAGAGATGAAGAGGTGGCATTCGAGGATGGTATACTGACTCATGGTGGCGAACTCCGCGCAGTGCGGGAAGAAGTTGGAACCCGATCTATGCCAGAGGTCGTACGCTACTATGGCCGCTGGAAAAAGTGTGTTTCCCGAAACTTACCCTCGAATTGGGTTCAAATCATTTCGATAGCTCTAAACTAAAACAGGAGAATCTGCGCATCCTTGAAATGGGAGCCCCCTCAAAGCCTGTTAACCGGCGATACCAGTCTGTTGCTGAAGCCCAAGAAGGACAGCGTGTGGGGCTTCCCGACGAGGATGAATCAGTGATCAGGCAGCCTTCTAAGACACCTACATGTGGCGCTTGCAGGACGCGCGAGTCAAAAGCCTGGTGGAAAGCCCCAAAAGGCTTACCATCCAATATCCTATGCGACACCTGTGGGACTAATTGGAGGAAATATGCCGACTTGAATGTTCGACCATTGAGAGAGGAGTCGGTTCCAATAAATAAAGGAAAGGCCAATGAGAAGCGAGAGGGAACACCTCTGGCCGGTCCTTCAACCAAGAGAGCAAAGGTAGTTCATGTATCCGACAGTCCGATAGTGACTTATTTCTCTAGACAACGGCATCTGCACAGTCAACGCCACCTCCAGCGGTGTCAGCCACCCCTCAGCTTCGCTGTCTCACTTGCATGAAAAACGGACCCATAGGAAAGGTTCTACAGTGCCAGCGTTGCACACTCCGGGTACATGCTGGTAGGGAATATCAATTTGAATCTTTCTGCCCCTTCTGATGGGATGTAGGCTGTTATGGGGCCATCGTTGACCCCGCTTCGGTTGATTCATGGTTATGTGAAATATGCCAAAACGAGGATACCCTAGAGGCATCCGTGGTATGTGTTCTCATATAACGCCTCTCGAACTTCTCATGAAGAGATCAAAGAATCCAGAATGTCTTCTCTGCCCACGCACCCCCAAAGAAGACAAAGGGAAAGCACGGCCAACAGATTTCCTCTGCGCCTCCAAACCCACCGAAGGCCAAGGCTGGGCCCACATCCTCTGCGCTGTTTTCAGCCCCGAACTCACATTTACGGACGCCACCCGTCTCCGCCTTGTTGAAGGTATAAACACTATCCCGCGGCATAGATGGGCAACAGTAAGTCCTTGTATACTTACAGCTCCTTGTACTAATCGGTGCAGAGCTGTTGTCTGTGTGGCACGGCGGGAGGTGCTGTGGTTCGATGCAATGACTGTAACAAGGAATTCCATGCTTCTTGTGCCTGGAAACGGGAGTTCAAGTTCGGATTTGAGATTCAACCTGTAAGCCCCTCTAATTCTTGAGCTGGAAGCATATCTGACCAGGGGGCTCTAGGTAAAAAGCAGCAGACGAGATACTACAACCGTTACGACATTCAATGGGGAAACAGGATGCATGAATGCCATTGTGTTGTGCAAGGAGCATGACTTCAACAAGCGAGAAATATATGGTATATGTGATACGAATGAAGGCGGCGAGGTATTTCTTTGCGCTCCAGCCCCCGTTGCTATTAAAACTCTATCCAGACTGCGCTGCAAGTCTACTGCCAAGCGTACAAGCAAGCGCCTACGGGCCAAGCGCATGGGCTGTTACGCAAGGCTCGGAGGCTAGATCACTTGCTCAACCTTGCTAGTGACACAACTCTCCCCGAACAGAATGCGCAACCCGATCCTGTTTGCAACCAGTGCAACACAGAATATTCTCCCGCCTTCTATCCCATAGTTTCCCTCGATTCAAGCGCTCCCGTCTGGCTCTGTCATCGGTGTCATTTCCTTGCTAATGAAACTAAGAGCCTGCCAGGCGTCATGGCGTGTTGATAGGAAGTGTTATAATATTACATCTCCAGAGTTCAGTGGTGTAAGTAATGCTAGGTCTAAGATACAGTGGTAGCAGACAGATTGGTCAGGTAGAATAATCAATGGAGGAAAATGTAATCTAGGATCGCGTTCTTTTGTAGAATAACACATATGCTTTTTGCCCCTGGTTTGGTGGGTGAGATGGGCGAATTTGGATTTGAAAGTCACCTACCACGACTTGCTTCGGGTCCACAGATTTGACACTGCTATCATCACAGTACATCCAGCCCCCACGTGAGGCAATAAATGCAGTATCTTTCCTTGATGTTAGTCTAGGATTGAAAAACAAACAAGTACCACTCACAATGGCCGCTACTGAGATTCCCGTAATGGTTTGTGACGCCATATAAATCATATCTATAAGGCGGATTCTGGGTTCGTGGGTCGTCTGGGGACATGGGCAGACCTCCATTGAGCTGGGCTCTGTCTGCACCCGGAGGCAACGGCGGGGGCATGAAGTTTGTAAGATCCAAGGATTTCATAGGGAAGTCAACGAATGTGTCGATTTTATCAGAAAATCGACCGTTGGCCTCGAATCGCTTGAGGTGAATGAGTAGAACGGGCGGGAGTCGAGCTAATGAAAGTTGTTTTGACGCTCTACGCTTGACTTTGCAGCGTGGACAATCCCTATTGGGCAATCAGCTTTGGTCGTCGTTGGGAGGGAGTAGAAACGAGCCATGCATCATCCTTCTCCAAAATCTCGAGATCAAAAAATGCATCGAGGCAGCGCTGTATTGGTACTTTGCCACTCCGACCATGGGGAATGGGCAGTTGCAGAATGGAAAAAGTATTGTATGTTGTAGATGTCTGGTATGAATAGCGGTTAGGGGTGAGATATTAATGTGAATATACACTCACCTTTTGGCATGTTAAGCATTGCAGCCGATTCCGAAATTGGCCCTGGAAGAAATCTACAATGAGGCTATCATTGCGGGAGCGCCATGCTCGCCATTCTTGCTCGCTGGCAATCTGTGGCGGTAAGACTTCAAGCGCGGCCTCCTGGTCCGGTGTGGGGGCCCAAGTTGGCCTGACAATAACACGATTAAGGTCTTCATGGATGCCGTCAATTAGGAAGCTAAGGAATTCCTGGGAATCATGCTGATCTGAACCATCGTACTGGACTTTAAGTTGGCATATTGATTTCTGTGGACTGGTTTAGCTGGTAGAAGACCATCGAGGATTAGTTACAAACCCGGAACTCAATTGGCGTTAAATATGGCAAGTCGCCACTCCACATCTCGTGGAGCAATTTAGCAAATGCACCAGCCAATTTACCGCGGGAGCCGAGGGCATTTGTGTAGTTGATAGCCATTTTCCAACGTCCATCTGTAAGAACGTGTCATGATAACCAATGATTACAATTGCATGGCCCTACCAGTGAAGAATCTCGCAAAAGGAACAGTGGCACTCAGGCACTGAATGGGGGCATTCATGTAGCATGTATTACCGAGATTCTTTAAGCCCGAAGTTCCAATCTGAAGATCGGACCAATAAGTGACGGGATAGTCGGAGTCAATTCGTGGGGGCTTGGGGCCACCCTGAGTCCCGGAGAGGGGCTTTGGTGTGAGTCGCGGTCGATTATCCTGCCGTTCCATGGCAGAAGAGGCGGCGATGGGTGGGGGTCGTAAAACTGCTTGTGCGGATAGTTGAGGATAATCGATGGGGGCGCGTGCCTGGAAGCCGGATAATGCTTCTTGTGATTGATCCACATAATCACTACGTTTCCGGGAGAGGTGCGAGGGGTTTATTGAAGCTTGGGGCGGGGAGGCAATGTCATAGTTAGATGACGATATATGGTGAGCACCGTTACCAGAGGTCGAAGGGGAGATTTTATGAGGAAATGAAGGGTATGTGATGGGTGAACCGTTCGTTTGAGGTATCGCAGCCTGTAAGTATAAAAGTGAGTCAGTAGGGGCCAATGACCATATTATATCAATCACATTCTCAGGTGCGCTCCGGGTGTATGATATTGATTGAGAATTCGGTCGATTAACCGCAGGCCGACGAACCAAGGGTCGGTCAACTGTTGAGTGGCCATTGGGGTACGAAGTCTCAGCTGGTGACCTGAAGGTTGCTTTGTGAATAGATGTCAGTAAATACCAAATTGTGTACTGGCCTTGAATGATTCGGGTATTGATCTAGCGACGGCTGTGGGCGGTGTTCACTTGTTGGCCGGGGGTCATAGGTAACGGGAATATTATCGAGCCGCGAGCGTGGGGTTGAGCTTGGGGTGGGAGAGGTTGGATTTGGATGTGCGAATGGGTTCCTCGAGTTGGGGGGGCTCGGGGAAAAGAGAAGGGAGTTTGGAGTTTGGGTTGATGGTGAAGGCTGTTTGTGGTTTTCCAGAAAGGAGGTAGCCCTCACTAGTTCAGCCTCGCCCAACTCCCGTCGCCACGCGTCGAGGCCGCCCTCAAGCATCATCGGCATCCGCTTCAAGATCTTCTTGAACGCCTGTTCTTTGATGACGCGCACAAGGATTGACAAAGGTGAATTATCCAGCCCAAAGGAAGTCGATGATTGATCATAAACCGCCACGAGATCGAATTTCTCGCGGTTTCCGAAAAGCGCATTCTCAGTCCTGGGGGCGATCACCAGGGAATTCTCCAGACTATCTCCTGTAACACTGATTCGATGTTAGAATGTGCAACATGAATAGGATAAGTATAGACACACTCATCCCTTCGGAGCACAACGGGTTCCATACATACCACGGCATTGGCCTTGATATGTTCTCGGTCGAAGTCTTCACGACTACGAACATCAATGAGAAGCACGTTATAATTATGGATATATGAGAGCAATTCCTGAGGGGACGCGATGTTTTTCACCGGCAATGGTGATCGTGGTTGGTGCGGGGTGGACGGGAAGGCCGGAGATACGTTCCCGGAAAGGCCAGAGGGTTTCAAAGGGACTGTGCTTTTATTTGGGGATGTAGGGCGGCTTGTGAAGGTATTTACAGTTGGCGTAACGGGCGTACTTGAGGGTCTTTCAATTGGAACAGTGAAATTTCTGAACGATGCAGTGGGTGACATGGCCGTATTACCACTTCGGGATTCCAAGCCTAAATTGTTCCCGTTACTCGAACCAGTCGGCACGGATGGGAGGGAAAACAACGGGTTTTCGTCGATTTCATCAATGGAAGGGAACGCTTGGGAAAAACCCGACACATCAGTGAAATGGTTCAATTGTGGGGAAGAGGAAGGTGTTGAAGAAGGGGATGGTGGACCCAGTGAGGATGGAAGCACAAATGTATGTGGTGAAGGAAGTGACGACGTTGGAGTTGAGGGATCGAGAGTGAGCGAATGGTGTAATGGGTGAGTAGTAGAACTCCGGTTTGAGGGAGACAGAGGAAGAGAGAGATCCCGAGAGAGCCGCTTGGATGTGCTGACGGTCATTCCATTCTCTTGCAAAGCGCGTAGCCGATCAGCGATAGAGCCACCGCTCTGCCCGTTGGAGGTATCAGTGGAAGACGGGTCGGAGGGGTGTGGTGAGGGGCGGACCGACACAACCTGGGCCTTCACCATCGCTTTGAGCTTTTCTTCAAGGGAATTTGTCTTCGTGGCAAGATCGGAACCATCACTCTAGTGTAATGTACATAGGACCGAGTCAAAATTGCAGAGTTGAATACGCACCCGAAAAAAATTATCTATTTCCATCCTCAATGCACCTCCTTTGGTCCGCTGTTCCTCCTGATATTCTGGCGAAGACATGGTCATCGCCATCAGGGCTGCAGCCTTGATAAGTGCTCTGAAAGCATCCTCGATATCTCCCTTAGTCTCGTGCTCTCTAGCGATGTGAATTTGACGCCGAGCAGTCTTGATTAATGACATTGCGGTAGCCCCACGAGCGTCCTTCTGGACGGCTTCCCTAGCCTCCCCCTTGATCTGGGAAACGGTGTTGTCTTCGCGGGGCCTTTGGGATGAAGACTGTGTTGCTGACATCGGGGAATGTTGTTGACGGCCGTTCTCGAGAGTAGTTGACATCATCCACTTACTCGAGTGAGATGTGCCAACAAATCCTTCGAGTCCAGGAGAATTGGGCAATACTGTAACTCCAGGCATTAGATTAGCTTTATATGTGTCGAAAGTAATGTGGAAGCCAGGATAAGATATAGATTGCGCGGTCAGCGAGTATGGGAATCAGCGTCGGTCCGTCCGCTGTAACTGAGCATGGGCAGATTCCAGAAGAAACAATATGGTGATTAGGTAAACTGTGCACGACTGTGCACGCTGCACGTGACTCAACGCGTTCTATAATCGTTGACTTTGCTTGACTTTGCGTAAGCCTAGGGTCAACCCGCGACTATTACCATTTAGTACGGAGTCTCCGGGTCACCTCGACAATGGCTGCACCAAGGAAGCTCGTCCATTGGCAAAACATCTCAGATATATCACTCTCAGCATCCCCCTTTGGTTCCCCGTTTGCGTCCGAAACGTCATCTGATTTCGTAGTTTCAACCTCTAGTCTTGACTTTATCAATGCTCAATTGGTGGCTCATGGTTTTGTATCCTCGCCAGGGGTATCACTAGAGGGGATATCCAGATCAGACTCAGAGGTCGTCATCAAATGTCTCCTTGGAATGTTGAGTCAGCGAACGGTGCGTGCAGGTTTTGATTCGGTTTTCCACATACAATATTGTAGGACAGGAAGACATATCACGCACTGAGGGGTTGACCACAAAACTTCGTACATTGTCCTACGACCATGAGCGGTTGGTGTCGATGCATAGTGCCTCTGTTGAAAAGGCTGCCAATGCGGAACGTGAGATGAACCTTCACAAATCACGCCTGACGTATGTTTAAAGCCCATGTTGGGGCACGCTCGGCTCATGGTTCTCATCAAGAACAGCTTCGCGCTCTCTACAGGCATCTGAAGCAGCTCATCGACACACCACAGCCGAGCTTCAGAGAACGCGAACGTCACTTCAAGCTATACGCTCCACCCAACAAAGCGAGTTGAAGAAGCGAGAAAAAGAAATCGAGCGCATGTCGGAGAAATGGTCGCGACTAGCTGACCTCCAAGCAAAGCTAACGACAACTCCGAGCGGCATGCGCTGCACGAACATAGCAGTAGTGGATGGTATGGAACTCATTGGTAAGGGCCAGGGGTATTTGGAGGTCGCTCTGCAAGAAGCTGAGAAGTCACGCCGGGAATTGAATGAGGAAAATATCAAACTCAAAAAACTTGCCCTATCCACCATCAATGTCATTCAATCAATTATCCACCAAGCCCAACACTCGACTTCAGTGGCCAGCGAGGAGGTTGGTGCTGACGTTAATTTCATCAACAATGCCTGATAAGTCCCACAGCCAACGCCCTTTACATTCACATCCCTATTCACTGTGGACCACCTGGCCACTACTCCGAATACCCAATTTACCGCAGTCCTAGATGATTTGCGCCATGCAGTCCACGGACTTTCCAACCGCACAGTGGCATCCAACGTCAAGTCAATTCAAAGTTCGGACGGAGAGATTGAACGACTCCAAAACATCATTGCTGAACTCCAGACAAAGCTAGGTATGATGGTTGGCCATGAAAAATTGCCAATGCTCAACAGTCGCTCAATAGAAACCTCCCAACAACAAACCATAATTCACACTTCCGAAACGCAAGCCCTATTTGACCAGTTTGCAAAGGACCATCGTATCATTTCGGATGATGTTGGCGAACTGAGTGTTGAATTATTGAGCGTCCCCCTTCGAGATATCGAAAAAGAAAGACTTGATGGCATGAAGAAACAATTAGATGACGAACGCCAGAAATTTACTGAAGCGGCCATCAAATTAGGCAAGGAGCGAGCTGCCTTGGAGGTATCCCCCAGACCGTTGAGACAAATGAACAATCACTGACTAGAAAATGTTCAGGCCGAACGGGTTAAAATGTTGGATGAGAAGCGCACTTGGCAAGTCGAGATGATGCTGGCGGATCTCCCTCCTACCCCACAACCGGCTTTGCCGGTTGCGGATCAGCCACCAAAGCGATCACCACGCAAATCCCCCATAAAACCAATCAGCGTTGGCAGGGCTGGTACCAGCGCAAGGAGAAAAACGATCCGTGCCTCCAGGCGACTCTCAGCTTCTCCCAATAAATTGATTCCTGCATATGAGACTGAAGTTGTTTCCCCCCTGGCCGCCCCCATGTTCTCCGTTCAGCCCCTCACATCATCGTTATTACCTACCTCGTTTGTACTTCCGCCTCCATCCCCCCATACTTCGCTACCGGCACAGCCTGCTCTACCTTTACCCATATCTGTGGAGGATACCCCAGGGCCGTCGCCAGCTGGTGCTGCGTCTGCTCCCCTCTCTTCAGATCCGCTAACTCCCCCTGCCATGCGCCGACCATTCCCCGTCGCGAAACCCTTTGCGCAGCGGATGATTCACGCATATTCTCCTGTCAAGCCCAGCCCCCTTAGTCGGATTCTCATGCTCGGAAACTCGCCATCCAGTCCTGAGGAGATAAAAAAAAAATTGGCACCGAGGCTGTCACTCGAGTCAGTCATCGAAGATGAAGAAACTGACCTTGCTTTCGATCACATTGAACCAACACCACCTGTCGAGCCTCAGCAGCTGTCACTAGCGGCCGAACTAGGCATAGAATCACCCCCCGAGAGTCCTTTGCAAGAGAAGAAGGTGGAGCCCAACGTTAACCCCCTCCATATCCCACCGGCCGCCTTCATCGCCAAAGGACGGATCTCCCACGAGCCACAGAAGCCTACGGCGAAACAAAAGGGGAAGGCTAAAGCTCCCCCCATCCCTGTCACCCGTAAGCGTAATGCGTCGGCAGGATTGGAGAAGGAAAACGCGGCCAACCGTGCAAAACGAAGTGGGACGATTTCTTCATCAGGCGTGCCTGCAACCAATGCCTCCCGCGTAGCCGATGCTAAATCAGCCCTCAAGCCGGGAGGAAAGCCCATGAACGTACCTACATCTCGACTACGAATTGTTGGAAAGCCGTCACAGTCTGTAAATGGGCCTCGGAGGGTGCCTATTGACAGTGCCGAGGCTGCCGTCCCGGCCACGAAGGGGCGGCGATGAATCGTCGCCTGGATGAGCTTACTTTCTATGTTAGCTGCTCTTATCATGCCTGGTTTCCCCTGTACAATATGATCATTAAGCATTACATCCGTATGAGTACACTTATGTTTCTATAATATATTCGGAGCGGAAGAGCATTCCCGAGGAGGTAGTAAAGCCGAAAATATACTTGACACCAGGTGCAGACTTCATCAATCAGAAGATCTGGGCTTGAGGAATGACATGAAGTAATCATCTAAATCGCGGAGCTTGTTGAATGGCGCCAGTGTGCCTACATACCCATCTGGGCGTATGACCACAATGGTATCGCCATTGGGTTTGATGCAGAAGTTGTGGTAGGCGTCTCCTCCTTGTTTGCCTCTGACATCGCAATCATCGATGAGGACACTGGACGATCATTCATGGTCAGAAAAAAAACACCTTTCACTCATAGTGGCAATGGCCCACCTGCTCCAATGTGATCGGAATAGCGGAGGTAGGTCGTTGTATCTCACGGTGTTTTTGCGAGCCGAACTAATGCAGAAGATTTCGAAGAGCGCTGAGGGCTGGGCCGTGGGTGAGCATTTCCTCAAAAAGTGGTGGGGCTGGGTAATCTCTTCAGCCAGTGACTCGAGCCTTCTAAGCAAAGCGATCTGGCTAGTATCACCGGCAAATACCAGGATCTTGAAGCGGGCATCAGAGGGTAAGAGATCTTGTAGCTCAATCGGGCGCGCGTTTGCGGCATGAAGGAGTATCTGTGGCGGCATTCGTTGTCCGATAGTGATACCCTTTGCATGCTGCTGGTGGGTGCCCTTCACGATGAGCGATTCGCCATAATGAATTCCGATACCGCTGGTGAAACCGCCGTACGTTTGGAAGGCCCTAGAAGCGGTCAGAAATAAATAATGCCAGGGGGGAATTTATTACTTCAAAAAGTCGGCATGTGTGATCCCATCTTGGTTCTGTTCGGTCTGCAGTTTGACGGAAAACATTTTTGCAAATTTCTTGTCGAATGAGATCAATTCTTGGGCATATGTTCGCCGTTCGGATTCATACTAATCACGATATTGAGTGGGTCTCTATGGGAGGTTCATAAGTATGCATACCGTTTTCAGGAGCGATATATCCGCATCGCCGCGGATGACCTGAGCCAATTTCCAAGCTAAAAAAAGCATGTGAGATGAGGTGAAAGCAATGCCAGTCTCACAAACCGAGATTATGCGTATCATTCATGCTGGCATTCATCCCTTGACCTGTAGTTATTTGTGCGTGGGTTCTTGGACAACGGTCTGGAAAAGTTCACTGACCTGCCTTGGGGGAATGCGTATGACACGCGTCGCCAGAAATGAAGATACGGTCTTGGACAGAATATTTGGATGCAACGCGTTGGCCAACTGTTGGGGTTCCCGAGGTGAGAAAGATATATGGGTTAGGGATCTAGGAGAGTCACTTGAATAAATCGTCCACCAATCAAAAATTTTTGGTGTCTCGATGGTATAAGGATAGAAAGATTTCCGGGCAATCTAGTATTTGACCCATGAGGTCCTTGCACCACCATCAGATATATCGGGCTTACGTCGAGGATTTGATGTGGTCCAATGGCATCTTTATTTAAGATCCCGCCTGCAATGGCCACAGCAGCGTCAGCCCCTAGCTGGACATACAGGCGGACTTTGTCCCCTTCGCGCGGGATGACCATGCAGGAGCCGTTGTCGGAGTGGATGACACTCTTGTTTCTGATGTCTGGAAAGTCCGTCTCAGGTACCATATCGAGTACGCCCCAAACGAAATCTGTTTGTTCTCCCTCCATAGCAATATCAAATGACTTCCTAACCCAAGAGTGGGCGCCTTTGACGACCAAAATCAGAGTGCACCCACGTATCGCCACCTTCTACGCACCGTCTGCCCCAATGACGAACTTTGCGTGCAGAATCTCAGTGTCAATTTGGCCGTCCTCGAGGTCAAGATGTTTGAGTACCACCTGTGATCAGGGGCAGTCAGGGGAGGCATGAATCATGCGGTTACAACAATCCTTACCCGTACGGGATATGCGCTCGCATCCTTGAGCTCCGCCTGTTTTTCACTAATTTGTATTGAAGCAGGAACAGTGGGCCTGTCAACCTCTATGCCCATCGGGCGCATAGAGTCCAGAAATAGCGACTCAATTGCGCCCTGGTGTAGTGTTGCCTGACCAAACAACACCGTTAGAAACCACCTTGCAGGGAAAGTGGGCGCAAGTCACCTCAAAAGGATATCGGGCAGAGCTGGCTGTCACATCCGGGACGCGATCCGTAAACTATAGAACGGATTTCGGCTCGAATGACGTATTGCACATGGAAATATTGAAGGTTATACCTCAATACCTCCATTCGCACCAGGATTGTAGAACGCCTATAGATTCCCATGAGCGGATAAGCATCCAGCGGGGATTATAGGTACCGCCATGTGCATTTGATTGGCCTCCTTGAGTAGTGATTCGGCGAGCCCATAGCTCTGGGACAAATGAATTCGAATAAGGTCCAGGAGCAAATGTCCACACCTGTAACACCTCAATCGTGCGGGGCTGTATTCCATCCGCTTGGCCTGCAGCGACCTTGCTGGGTCTGACACCCAAAGCCACGACTTCAGTATCAATTGCGCGTAATTTGTCAATGATTCCTGCACCTTTTATCAACGATGCGAACTTGAACACCAGCCTTTGCTAGAGCATTGCAGGCCATAAGCCCTGCGGGCCCAGCACCAACAATGAGCACATCAACATCACTCTCTTTTAGCAAACTGGTAGGCATTAGTGTTGGTGGTAGGAGTTATGATTATCAAAGGAGAAAGCAAGTTGCGGGCGGTGGCGTTCGCATCCGTCCGTTTTATAGCCCACCATACCAGGTTTGGGATGCAAACACCCATGGTGCATAGCATACAATCTAATTTCCGCACCCGAACGAATTTACCTAACGGAGGAGCTTGGTGTGGTTTGTTTTCGACGCCCTAGCCTGAAGATACCTAAAACGCGATGATTGACAACACGACGATCGGCTTCTGTGACTTCCATGATACGTATCATGATTAGTCTAAGAGCCCCTTTAAGGGGCTCGGTTCTGTGGTAGCATGGGATCAGGCGGGAAGCACAGGGAAACATTGGTATATGCACGCTCACATGGCAGAACGTGGCTGATCCTAGGGAGTGGAATGATTAACACAGGTCGTGATTGATCATTTGAGCTGATGCAAGACGCCTATAGAGGAAAAGAGTCTTCCACGGACATCGGGTCGTCCCGCAAGTTACATATCACCGGCTGCTCCGATCTTGAACCAGAGAACGTAAATAAACGACATCTGTCGGGGGGTGATCCTCAAATGAACTTTGTAAGTATTGTGAGTGATGATTGGCACAATTGGAATAAAAACAGTGGGCACAGACTAATTATGTACGGAATATAACAGCATTGGTGATCCGGGAAGGAATGGGTTACATGAGTATTGATACAATACTTCGGCGGCCAGTATCAATACAAATTTAAAAACGTTAGGCTAGGATTGCGAAGCATGTCAGCTCAACTGATCACGAGGAGGAGCATTACGGATTGGTGATGTTTTGGTGGTCAGACCTCATCATGGAACACCGGGTTCATAAGCTCAGGTTTTTCATTGCCCTGGCGTGTGGATAGAATATCAAACACCTGGGATAGAAGCCGCGCCCGTCAGGATCAGGTAAAGGGTGGACTATAAGGAGACCCACACACTTCTCTCGGGGGATTCAGTCCCAGTGTGGATGCTCTTTCCCAGCGTTCCAGGCGAGTTATGCCGACGCAGGGTCCGTATTCATACGACCTTATTTCCGATATGGTAATCAGTCGGCGGAAGTGGAAGAATGAAAGGGCATACAAATCAAACACCCGCAGAATATCGTGTACCATTCCCTGCCCATCACCATGAACTTGGGACAGAAACACGCATGAGCATATACCCAAAGGGGATATTTTTTCAGGGAGCGCGTATTACAGTCCAGCACTTACTTGCTTTCGCATTCCCCATTTTTTTCTTCACAAAGGCATGATAGTTTTTCCACCTGGGGTCATTTTCGAGTAGTTCGGCCTTTGCTGGCAGTTGCCCGGCTGTGATTGCCTTCCCATCCCCTTTGGGCCCTACAAGCAGTGGTACGGGTGTTAAATTCTGGACCTGGTTGCGACCTTCAATAGGTTCTGCAGCCAATGAAGTACCCGGCTCCTTCTCGGGCCTCACAGGTTGTTCCTTCGCCGCCGGATCTCTTGGGTTGGGCCCTAATACAAGTGTCAGCCTTCATTTACATCATGAATGGTGGCTCGAGCATACTTTTGGGTATGGTCAGGCTGCCCTTTGCTGCAGTAGATGACCCTGTCCGTTTTGCAGAAGCGAAGTTCAACGTGCCCTGTTTGGATTCAACTTTGGAAGGTGTGGGTTTCTGTGGAGATTGAGAGCGTGCAGACATTGTGGATACAGACTAAGCGTAGTTTCGAATCAGGAGAGATGTCTCTCCCCTACCAAACCCGGCGGCTACTCCTATTCGTAGACATAGTTCACTGGTCGTGTTACTCCGTAACCGTACATCTAAATAGTTCAAGGTTGCTTCAGTTGGTGACAAACGCCTTGTTTCTG